>JAODAL010081838.1:0-11775 GCA_025379985.1 Phyllomedusa bahiana
ACCAAAAAAAAAAAGAAAAAAAAAATTTATCCCCACATAAACCCCCCCCATGCATTACTAGCGTGTTTTTTAAACCCGCCGTGGGGCCGGGGGGGGCGGGGGGGCCGGCCCCATAGACATGCATTACTAGCGGTGCGTTTACGCCGTGTGGCCGGGGGCGCGTAGCGGGGGCCGGCCCCCTAGACATGCATTACTAGCGGTGCATAAACCCGGAATAATGACGTCACTCTGCTATTCGCCGAGGGGGGAAGGGGGAACTAACTTACCTAAAACCCCTGTGGTTTACCGAAATGACGGGGAGGGACTGGTCCTGTATTGAGCGCATAGGGGAAATAAGCCCCAATTTTAACCCGGTGAACAAAACCAAGGGTGATTGTTTGGCTACATGACAAAGATTGTGGAATCAGGATCCACAGCAGCACAGAATATTTCAGATGCCAAGTGTATTGATCTGGGAGGAGTTTACAGACTACGGGGGGCATGTATGTACAGGGCTGCACCAGAAGTCGGCCATATTTTAGCCCAACATCTGGTGCAGCCGCTTCTTATTTTTTAAAAAATTTTATCTGGGGGCGTCGCACACAAAACCCAAAAAGCTGCACATTTAATTTCAGGGGGGAAAAATCCCGCCTTACGCGGAACAGGAGACATTTTAAGGGGGTTTTACCTACCAAAAGTGTCGCCTGACCCAAAAAAGCGCTAAAACATCCCTAAACGGGTTCAAGATTCGGGCCATCTACACACTAATGAGCAAAAAAAAAAGGGGGCCCCGGGGCCCCAAAAATCATACTTTTCCCCCCAAGAGTAAAAGTGGAAGAAGCAGGGTACCCCCAGCAGCACAGAGTATGTCAGGAGAGAAGTGTGCTTTTCCTTGTGGTCACAAAAGGGCCCCATGGAAAAGGGGCGAAAGCCCAGCGCCCTCTATTGGATGTAACAAATCCTCACTTTGCTTTTGACCAAAGGATATTTTTTAAAAGAAAAGGGATTTTACCAAGCCGTATCACCCATCCCATACGCTGTTTCCGGTTTTGTCCCCATCATGCAGACAGAGCGATGCTGGCGGCTGGGGGGGAGGCAATGATGGTGCGGTGGCATTTTTTAGTGAAAACAGCAGGCTGCCCCAGCAGCACAAAGTATTTGAGATGGGGACCTTGAAGGAGATCATAATGAAAGGAGTATTTCAGAAGTAGGCTGATTTTATGGAAGATCATAGAGTCCAAGTTACATAATGGAAGGAGCAGGTTCCACAGCAGCACAGATTATTTCTGCTGATTAGTGTGTGGATCCTGGGAGAGGGCATAAACTGAGAGTTACATACTGCAAGAAGCAGAAACCCCGCAGCACGGATTAAAATTTAGGGAGAGCATTTTAGCTGTCTTGGAAAAGTCCAGACTGAAAAGTAAAATAATTGGGTGGAAACAGGGGCCCCCAAAAACACCCCGGGGTTTTTTCAGGAGAGTAGTGGGACAAAACAGTTGTTAAAGGGCACGACTGGGGAGTTACAAAATGGGAAGGGGAGGTTTTCCCCCGCAGCAACCCCCAATTAAAATTTAGGGAAAGGGATTTTGCGAACATAAAGAAGGAGCAGTGTCCACTGCAGCACGAGTTTTATTTAGGGGAAAGAATTTTAGTTATAGCAATTTAGGTGGCCAGGGTTTTTTTTATTCTCTACCCTTCCAAAGATCTTTCTCCGTTTCCTCGGAGTCGGATTTTTGGGTTAAAAGGATAATTTTAAACGCCTTTTTTAAAGAAATATTTCCGTTTCGTGTGACGGGTTTCAGGGCGGCGGAAACCCCGGTTTTAAAAGCGAAATTTTTGGGGAAATCATTTACAGGGGGAAAGTGATGAAAAAATTTTAAATGGGAAAAACTGTGAGAAACCCCCGCCCGGCGGGACCCTGCCCTTACCGTCCCAAAGCTGGGCCTACAATCCCTGTGAATTTCAGGAGAGGGTCCGCTGATCCTGGAGGGGTCCTAGAAAGATAAATTACATAAAGGGCAGAAGGGTCCCCATCACACAGAGAAATTTTAAAAAGAGGAGTCCCCCCGATTTCCCTTGGGGGGGGTCCTAGAAAATAGTTTTCATAAAAGGACAGAATTTTGGCCCCCCCGCAGCACAGAGTATACAGGAGAGGAGTCCCCTTTATCCCGTGAGGGGTCCTGAATGATAGTTACATAGAGGAAAATGTTTTCCCCAGCAGCACAGAGTATTTTTTAGGGAGGATCCGCCTTTATTTCCCCCTTTAGGGGCCAAAAAAAGGGTAGTTTCATAGAGGACAGAATGTGTCCCCAGCGCACAAAAATTTTTAAAAGAAAGGAAAAACCCTGTCCTGTGAGGGGGCCCAGGGAAAGATAGTTACAAAGAGGGGACAGGGAATTGGGGTCCCCCAGCACACAGAGTAAATTTCAGGAGGGGGAGTCCCCCTGATCCTGGAGGGGTCCCCCCAAAAAAGATAGTTAAATAGAGGGCAGAATGTGTCCCCCCGCAGCACAGAGTAATTTAGGAGAGGGGTCCGGGTGATCCCCGTGCGGGGGGCCTGAAGATAGTTAAAAAAAAAACAGAAAGGGGCCCCCCCCCCCCCAAAAAGTATTTCAGGAAAAAAATCCCGCGAAACCCGTTAAGGGGTTCCTAAAAGACCAAAACAAAAGGAAAAGAATGGGGTTCCCCCGCAGCACAGAGTAATTTTGGAGGGATTTCCCCTGATTCCTGTGGAGGGGTTCCCAAAAAATTTATATTTACAAGAAAGGGCAGAATGTGGGGGCCCCCCAGCACAGAGTATTTTCAGGAGAGGGGGCCCGATCCTGTGAGGGGGCCTAGAATAATAGTTAAAAAAAAGGGAAAATGTGTCCCCAAACAGCAAGAGTATTTTAGGAGAGGAGTCCGCGATCCTGTTTGGGTCCTAGAATTTTAGTTACATAAGGGACGAATGTGTCCCCCGCACACAGATATTTTTCAGGGGAGGATCCCCTGATCCTATAGGGGGCCAAAAAAAAATAGTTTTAAAAAAGGGACAGAATTGGGGCCCCAGGGGCACAAGTATTTCATGAAAATAGTCCGCGATTTCCCTTGAGGGGCCTAAAAATTTATAGTTACATAGAGGGCCCGAATGTTTTTTCCCCCCCCAGCAAAAGAGTATTTTTAGGGGAAAGGAAAATCCGCTGGGCCTGTAGGGGCCTAGAATGATTTGATTACATAGGAAAAACAGAATGGGGTTTCCCCCGCACAGAGAATTTCAGGAAAATTCCCCCCTGAACCATGAGGGGTTTCCCAGAAAGATAGTTCCAAAAAGACCAAAAGTGGGGCCCCCCGCCCACAGAGTATTTCAGGAGAGGAGTCCCAGATCCTGTGAGGGGTTTCCCAAAAAATGATAAATTAAATAGAGGACAGGAAAGTGTTTCCCCCCAAACACAGGGGTTTTTTCAGGAAAAGGATCCCCAATCCTGGGAGGGGTCCAAAAATGATAGTTCCCTAAGGAAAAAAATTCCCCCCCGGAGCACAAGTATTTCAGAGAGGGTCCCGGTATCCCCCAGGGGCCTAAATGATAGTTTCATGAGGACGAATTGCCCCAGCCCGGGAAAGAAAATTTAGGAGAGGGGGTCCGCTGGCCTGGAGGGGTCCTAAATGAGAAGTTTAAAATAAAAAGGGCAGAATATTTCCCCCCAGCACAAAAGTATTTCAGGAGAAGGGCCACGGGTCCTTTAGGGGGTCCTAAAAAATTTTAAAAAAGAGGGCAGAACGTGTCCCCCCGCAGCAAAAGAGAAATTTTAGGAGAGGAGTCCCTGATCCTGAAAGGGGTCCTGAATTATAGTTACATAAAAGGAACAGAAAGTTCCCCCGCAGGGCCCGAGTATATCAGGAAGGAGTCCGCCAACCTTAGTTGGGGTCCCAAAAGAAAAATTAAATGGGGACATAATGTGTCCCCAAACAGCACCCGAGTAAAATTTTAGGAGAGGGAGTCCGCTGGGCCTGTTTAGGGGCCAAAAATGAAAGTTTTCATAAGACAGAATGTGTCCCCCCAAGGGGACAGATAATTTTAGAAGGAGTCCGCTGAACCGTGAGGGTCCCAAAATTTAAAAGTTTAAAATAGAGGGCAGGAATGGTCCCCCCGCAGCAAAAGAGAATTTTTAGGGGAAAGGGGTCCGCGATTTCCCCCTGAGGGGGCCCCCGAATTTAAAAGTTTTTCAAAAAGGAACAGAAAGTGTCCCCAGCAACAAAATATTTTTGGAGAGGATCCCGCAAACCGTGAGGGGTCCTAGAATGAAAAGTTTTCCAAAAGGACCGAAAGTTTCCCCACAGCACAGAGTATTTCAAGGGGAGGATTTCCCCTGATCCTTTTGGGGGGGTCCTAGAAAAATTTTTAAAATAGAAGGGGCAAATTGTCCCCAAACAAACAAGAGTATTTCCCCGAGAGGTCCGCTGAAACCTGTTAGGGGTCCCCAAAAATGATAGTTTTAAAAGAGGACAGAAAAGTGTCCCCCCCAAACACAGAGTAATTTTAGGGGAAAGGATCCCAGAACCTGTGAGGGGGCCTAGAAAAGATAATTTACATAGAGGACAGAATGGAACCCCACAGCACAAAAAGGGATTTCAGGGGAGGAGTTTCCCTGATCCTTTTGAAAGGGGTCCAAAAAATGATAGTTTACATAAGGAAAAGAATTGATCCCCCCGCGCAAAGAGTATTTTCAGGAGAGGAAACCCCTGAAAAATGTGAAGGGGCCAAAAATGATAGTTAAAATAGAGGACAGAATGTGTCCCCCGCAGCACAGAGTATTTCAGGAGAGGAGTCCCGCTGATACGTTAGGGGTCCCAGAATTATTTGTTACAAAAAAGATAGAAAAGTGTCCCCCCGCAAACACGAGATTTCAGGGGAGGAGTCCGCTGATCCTGGAGGGGTTCCAAAAATAAAGTTACAAAGGGAAAGGGCAGAATGTGTCCCCCAGCACACAGAGATTTCAGGAGAGGAGTCCCTGATCCGTGAGGGGGCCCAGAATGATAGTTTTTCAAAAGAGGACAGAATGGGGTCCCCAGCAGCAAAAGAGTATTTTTAGGAGAGGAGTCCCGCTGAATTTCCTTTTGAGGGGTCCTAGAATGATAGTTACATAGAGGACAGGAATGTGTCCCCAGCAGCACAGAGTATTTCAGGAAAGGAGTCCGCTGATCCTATGAGGGGTCATAAAATGATAGTTACATAGTGGATGAAGTATGGTCCCCAGCAGCACAGAGTATTTCAGGAAAGGAGTCTGCTGATCCTATGAGGGGTCCTAGAATGATAGTTACATAGAGGACAGAATGTGTCCCCAGCAGCACAGAGTATTTCAGGAGAGGTCCGCTGATCCTGTGAGGGGTCCTAGAATGATAGTTACATAGAGGACAGAATGTGTCCCCAGCAGCACAGAGTATTTCAGGAGAGGAGTCCGCTGATCCTGTGAGGGGTCCTAGAATGATAGTTACATAGAGGACAGAATGTGTCCCCAGCAGCACAGAGTATTTCAGGAGAGGAGTCCGCTGATCCTGTGAGGGGTCCTAGAATGATAGTTACATAGAGGACAGAATGTGTCCCCAGCAGCACAGAGTATTTCAGGAGAGGAGTCCGCTGTCCTGTAGGGTCCTAGAAGGTATTACAAAAGGGGACAGAATTTTGTCCCCAGCAGCACAGAGTATTTCAGGAGAGGTCAACTGATCCTGTGAGGGGTCCTAGAATAATAGTTACATAGAGGACAGAATGTGTCCCCAGCAGCACAGAGTATTTCAGGAAAGGAGTCTGCTGATCCTATGAGGGGTCATAGAATGATAGTTACATAGTGGATGAAGTATGGTCCCCAGCAGCACAGAGTATTTCAGGAAAGGAGTCTGCTGATCCTATGAGGAGTCATAGAATGATAGTTACATAGTGGATGAAGTATTATCCCCAGCAGCACAGAGTATTTCAGGAAAGGAGTCTGCTGATCCTATGAGGGGTCATAGAATGATAGTTACATAGTGGATGAAGTATTGTCCCCAGCAGCACAGAGTATTTCAGGAGAGGAGTCTGCTGATTCTGTGAGGGGTCATAGAATGATAGTTACATAGTGGATGAAGTATGGTCCCCAGCAGCACAGAGTATTTCAGGAGAGAAGTCCGCTGATCCTGTGAAGGGTAATAGATTGATAGTTACATAATGGATGAAGTATGGTCCCCAGCAGCACAGAGTATTTCAGGAAAGGAGTCCGCTGATCCCATGATGGGTCATAGAATGATAGTTACATAATTGGATGGAGTGGGGTTCCCAGCAGCACAGAGTATTTCAGGAGAGGGGTGTGCTGATGCTGGAGCCGGCTTTGTCCCCCTCTTCTCTCAATAAGCCTCCTCTCTAAACTTGTTAATTAAATGGGGATCATTCTGCGCCTCGCGGATTCTTCTGTGGGCGATGCGTTAATTATTGTCATTAAATACCACTGGACGACCTTTGCCTGTGGCTGTCAATCACCCGATGCTCTGCACCCCTGGGATCCATCGGAGGGGGCTGTTCTGTGAAGGGTTTACCTTCCCCCAGCTGTTAGGATCTGATGGATGACTGCGCTGCGGGGATCTACTGATCCGATTACCACAGCATCTCGAACCCTGTAAAGGACAAAACCCTCCTCGCCGGGATTCAGATAAAACCATTACTGAGAATGAAGTGTAACGAGCAGCAAGCACCAGAAAGATGACGTCATAAACTCCCAGAGTGTTACATAGGACTGCAGGTGATGTGTACTACATTATCTGTGGTGTTACATAGGACTGCAGATGACGTGTACTACATTATCTGTGGTGTTACATAGGACTGCAGGTGACGTGTACTACATTATCTGTGGTGTTACATAGGACTGCAGGTTACGTGTGCTACATTATCTGTACTCAGAGGGTTATCACTGTGTTATCTGTGGGGTTACACAGGACTGCAGGTGACATCTACTACATTATCTGTGGTGTTACATAGGACTGCATGTGACTACTACTTAAACTGTACTCAAGGGTTATCACTTTTGTTTAAACTTGGGGGGGGGTTACACAAGGGACTTCAGTGACATCTACTCCATTTTTCTGTACCAAAGAAATTTCAAATGTGTTATCTTTTTGTTTTTAAATAGGACTGCAAGGGTGAAATCTGCCCACATTAAAATTTTGGTGTTACAAAAGGACTGCAGTTAAAATCTACTACTATCTGTACTCAGAGATTAACCCCTGTGTTATCTTGGTTTTTTGGTGTTTTAAAAATTTTTTGGAAATGCCAGTGTTGTGTACTACATTATATGTGAGGAAAACCGGGCAGAGACTCAGACTTATAGAAATCCAGACTAACACAGATGCGACATTCACACCGCATAATGTGAACAGAACACACCCAGAGACTGTGATAGAGGGGCGACACTAGGGGGCAGCGCAGGGTAAATAATGATTAGAGGAAAACCTCCAGAGGAAGCCAGAACCTGACACTAGAGAGTCCTAGAACAAAGATACTGAGAGGAAGAGAAGGTGAGAGTGCCTGGGAGAGAAGAGGAGAGAGAAGAGGAGAGTGCCTGGGAGAGAGGAGGAGCGAGTGCCTGGGAGAGAGAGAGAAAGGGGGGAGAAAGGGGAGAGTCCTGGGAAGAAAGGAGGAAAAGGAAATGCCTTGGGGGAAGGGGAGGAAAAGGGGAGTTGCCTGGGAGAGAGGGGGGAGAGGGGGGGGAGGAGAGTGCCTGGGAGAGAAGGAGAGAGACTGCCTGGGAGAGAGGGAGAGAGAGGAGGAGAGTGCCTGGGAGAGAGGAGGAGAGTGCCTAGGAAAAGGGGGAGGACATCCTGGGGGAGAGGAGGGGAGAGTGCCCCGGTAAAAAGGGAGAAGAGGGGAGTGCCCCGGGAGAGAAGAGGAGGGGGGAGAAGGGGGAGGGGTGCCTGGGAGAAGGAGGAAAGAGGCCTGGGAGAGAGGGGAGGTGGGGGGAGAGTGCCTGGGGGAGAGGAAAGGTAAAAAGGGGGAAGGAAATGCCTGGGAGAGGGGAGGAGAGAGTGCCTGGGAGAAAAAGGGGGAGAGAAAGAGGGGTTTTCCTGGGAGAGAGGAGGAGAGAGAAGAGGAGAGTGCCTGGGAGAGAGGAGGAGCGAGTGCCTGGGAGAGAAGAGGAGAGTGCCTGGGAGAGAGGAAGGGGCGAGTCCCGGGAGAGAAGAGGAGAGGGAGGGGAAAAGGAGGAAATGCCTGGGAAAAGGGGGGAGGAAAAGGAAATGCCTGGGGGAGAGGAGGAGGAGTGCCTGGGGCGAGGAGGAAGAGTGCCTGGGAAGAGGAAGAGAGGAAAAAGAGTGCCCGGGAGAAGGAGGGGAGATTTCCGGGGAAAAGAGGAGGAGAGAGGCCCGGGAAGGGAGGGGAGGGAGGGGAGGGAGAGAGAGGGGGGAAGTCCCCGGGGGGGAGAGGAGGAGAAGTGCCCCGGGGAAAAGGGGGGAAAGGGGGAAAATTTCCTGGGAGAGAGGGAGAGAGAGGAGGGGAAATGCCTGGAGAGAGGAGGAAAGTTGCCCGGAGAGAGGAGGAGAAGGGGAGGGGGGAGAGGGGGGGGAGGGGAGTGCCTGGGAAAAGAGGGGGAGAGGGGGAGAGGGTGGGAGAGAGGAGGAGAGAGAGGGCGAGAGAGTGCCTGGGAGAGAGGGAGAGAGAGGAGGAGAGTGCCTGGGAGAGAGGGGAGAAAAGGGGGTTTCCTGGGAGAAGGGAGAAGAGGAGGAGAGTTTCCTGGGGGAGGGGGAGGATTTGGGGGAAGGGGGAGGAGGGGAGAGTGCCCCGGGGGGGGAGAGGAGGGAAGGGGAGTGCCTGGGGAGAGTGAAGAAATCCTGGGAGAGAAAGGGGGAAAAGAAGGAGGACTGTGCCCGGGAGAGAGGAGGGGAGTGGGCCCTTTGGGGAAAAAGGGAAAAAGTGTCGGGAGAGAGAGGAGGAGAAGTGGCCCCGGAGAAAGGAGGAAAGTGCCTGGGGGGAGTGGGGAACGAGTGGGCCGGGAGAGGGAAAAAGCGGGGCCTTTTGGGAGAGAGGGAGAGAGAGGAGGAGAGTGCCTGGGAGAGAGTGCCTGGGAGAGAGAGGAGGAGCGAGTGCCTGGGAGAGAGGAGGAGAGGGTGCCTGGGAGAGAGGAGGAGGGTGCCTGGGAGAGAGGAGGAAAAAGAGTTCCTGGGAGAAGAGAGAAGGGGGAGAAAAGTGCCCCGGGAAAAGAAGGGGGAAAAGAGGAAAGGGGAGTGCCTGGGAGAGAGGAGGAGAGAGGAGGAGAGAGTGCCTGGGAGAGAGGAGGAGAGAGTGCCTGGGAGAGAGGGAGAGAGAGGAGGAGAGTGCCTGGGAGAGAGGAGGAGAGAGTGCCTGGGAGAGAGGGAGAGAGAGGAGGAGAGTGCCTGGGAGAGAGGAGGGGAGAGAGGGGTAAAAGGGGGCCGGGAGAGAAGGAGGGGAGACTGGGCCCGGGGGAAAAGGGAGAGAGGAGGAGAGTGCCTGGGAGAGAGGGAGGGAGAGGAGGAGAGTGGGCCGGGGAGAGGGGGAAAAGGGGGGAAGTGCCTGGAAGGGGGGGAGAGAGAGGGGGAAAAGGGGGAAGGGGGGACTGGGGGAGAGGAGGGGAGAGAGGGGAGAGGGGGGGGAAAAGAGGAGGAGAGAGTGCCTTGGGGGGGGAAGGGGGGGAGGAGGGGGGCCTGGGAGAGAGGAGGAGAGATTGGGCCCGGGGGGGGAGGAGGAAGAGGGCCCGGGAGAGAGGGAGAGAGAAAGGAGAGTGCCGGGAGAGAGGAGGGGAAAAGAAAGGAAAAGGGGCCTGGGAGAGAGGGGGAGAAGAGGAGAGAGTGCCTGGGAGAGAGGGGGAGAGAGTGCCTTGGGGGGGGATTTGGGGGGAGGGGAGAGATTGGGGGGGTCTTGGGGGAGGGGGAAGAGGGAGAGTGCCTGGGAGAGAGTGCCTGGGAGAGAGAGGAGGAGCGAGTGCCTGGGAGAGAGGGAGAGAGAGGAGGAGAGTGCCTGGGAGAGAGGGAGAGAGTGCCTGGGAGAGAGTGCCTGGGGAGAGGAGAAGAAAGTGCCTGGGGGAGAGGAGAAGAGAGTGCCTGGGAGAGAGAAGGACAGAGTGCCTGGGAGAGAGGGGGAGAGAGAGGAGGATAGTGCCTGGGAGAGAGTGCCTGGGAGAGAGGAGGAGAGAGTGCCTGGGAGAGAGGAGGAGAGTGCCTGGGAGAGAGGGAGAAAGTGCCTGGGAGAGAGTGCCTGGGGGAGAGGGAAAAGAGGCCTGGGGGAAGTGCCAAAGGGGGGGAGAGGGGGGGGGGAGAAGAGTGCCAAAGGGGGGGAGAGAGGAGAGAGTGCCTGGGAGAGAGTGCCTGGGAGAGAGGAGGAGAGAGTGCCTGGGAGAGGGGAGGAGAGAGTGCATGGGAGAGAGTGTCTGGGAGAGAGTGCCTGGGAGAGAGGAGGAGGAGAGTGCCTGGGAGAGAAGAAAGGGGAAAATTTCCTGGGGGGGAGAGTCCTGGGAAAGAGGGGGAGGAAAAAGGTTTCCTGGGGGGAGGGGGGAGAAAAGTGCCTGGGAGGGGAGGGGGAAACGAGTGGGCCCGGGGGGGGAAGAGGAGGGGAAAGAGGAGAGTGCCTGGGAGAGAGGAGGAGAGAGAAGAGGAGAGTGCCTGGGAGAGAGGAGGAGAGAGTGCCTGGGAGAGAGGAGGAGAGAGTGCCTGGGAGAGAGGGAGAGAGAGGAGGAGAGTGCCTGGGAGAGAGGGAGAGAGAGTGCCTGGGAGAGAGGGAGAGAGAGGAGGAAAAGGGGCCCGGGGGAGAGGAAAGGGAGTGCCTGGGGGGGAGAGGAGGAGAAGAGGGGAGAGATGGGCCTGGGAGAGAGGGAGAGAGAGGAGGAGAGTGCCTGGGAGAGAGGAGGAGAGAGAGGAGGAGAGTGCCTGGGAGAGAGGAGGAGAGAGAGGAGGAGAGTGCCTGGGAGAGAGGAGGAGAGAGTGCCTGGGAGAGAGGGAGAGAGAGGAGGAGAGTGCCTGGGAGAAGAGGAGAGAGAAGGGGGAAGTGGGCCCGGGAGAGGGGGAGGAAAAGAGTGCCCCGGGGAGAGGGAAGAGAGTGCCTGGGAGAGGGGAAAAGGAAGTGCCCCTTTGGGGGGGGAGGGGGGAATTCCCCGGAGAGAGGGGTGAGAGAAGTTCCCGGGGAAAAGAGGAGGAAGAGTGCCTGGGAGAAGGGGGGGAGCCGGGGTGGGGGCCTGGGAGAGAGGGAAGAGAGGGGGGAGATGCCTGGGAGAGAGTGCCTGGGAGAGAGAGGAGGAGCGAGTGCCTGGAAGAGGGGAAGGGTGCCGGGGGAGAGGAGGAAAAGGGGAAGAGGGAAATGCCTGGGAGAGAGGAGGAGAGAGTGCCTGGGAGAGAGAGAGAGGAGGAGAGAGTGCCTGGAAGAGAGGGAGAGAGAGGAGGAGAGTGCCTGGGAGAGAGGAGGAGAGAGAGGAGGAGAGAGTGCCTGGGAGAGAGGAGGAGGAGAGTGCCTGGAAGAGAGGGAGAGAGAGGAGGAGAGTGCCTGGGAGAGAGGGAGAGAGAGGGAGAGAGAGTGCCTGGGAGAGAGGGAGAGAGAGTGCCTGGGAGAGAGGGAGAGAGAGGAGGAGAGTGCCTGGGAGAGAGGAGGAGAGAGAGGAGGAGAGTGCCTGGGAGAGAGGAGGAGAGAGAGGAGGGGAGTGCCTGGGAGAGAGGAGGGGAGAGAGGGAGAGAGAGTGCCTGGGAGAGAGGGAGAGAGAGGAGGAGAGTGCCTGGGAGAGAGAAGGAGAGAGAGGAGGAGAGTGCCTGGGAGAGAGGGAAAAAAGAGGAGGAAGTGCCTTGGGGGAGAGGGAGAGA
>JAODAL010081839.1:0-11774 GCA_025379985.1 Phyllomedusa bahiana
TAACAAATTAACCGCATGGTGAACTCATATAAATGCCAATGTTGTACCAATTAAAATGTCAGTTCATCCCTCAAAAAAAGTCCTTACACAGTTCTGTATATGGAAAAATAAAAAAGTTATGGCTCTCAGAAGACAGCGATTCATAAATATTGTTTTATACAATAAAACATTTTTTTTACAGTGCTTCAACATAAAAAAACTATATAAATTGGGTATCACCGTAATTGTATCGACCCACAGAGTAAAGCTAACTTGTTATGGATACTGCACAGTGAATGCTGTTAAAAATAAAAATAAAAAACGTTACTAGGATTGCAGTATATTCTTCACCCTGCCTTCCAAAAAACGGATTTAAATCAAAAAGTCTTGTTCCCCCAAAAATTATACCAATAAAGGCATCAACTCATCCCACAAAAAAAAGCTCCTACACATCTCTGTACACATAAAAATAAAAAAGTTATGGCTCTCAGACTATGGCAACGTAAAAGCGTGTTTTCCTTTTTTGAATAAAAGTGTTTTTATTGTGTAAAAGTAGTAAAACATAAAAAAATACAAAAAACAATCCAAATATCTTTATAATCGTATCGACCTTCTGAGCAAAGCGAGCATGTCATTTATACCGCATGGTGACCACTGTAAAAAGTAAAAAAAAGTTAAAAACACTATCAGTATTGCTGTATTTTGTTCAAAATGCCTCACAAAAACCTTAATAAAAAGCGATCAAAGTGTCATATACACACCATAATGGTACCAATAAAAACATCAACTCATTCCGCAAAAAACAAGCCCATAATCATCTCCACATACTGAAAAATAAAAAAGTTATGGTTGTCGGAATAGGACAACATAAAAACACTATTTTTATAGACATATTGCTATTGTGTAAAAGTAATAAAACATAAAAAACTATATAAAATGTAGATCATTGCAATTGTACAACCCCCATAGTAAAGTTATCCAGTCATTTATCCTGTGCAGCGAACACTGTAAAAATGATGCCCAAAAAACAATGACGAAACTGCATTTTCCCCCCATTTTCATGGCCCAATGCGAAAAAAAACTATTGAACACAAAAATGAACAATACACCCCTGGATGAGATCCCTGAGGGGTGTTGTATCCAAAATGGGATGAGTTCTGGAAAGTTTCACCTGTTCTGGTGCTTTGGGGGCTTTGCAAATGCGACATGGCCCCACCAAAATCTGTGTTACAAAAGTCAAATAACACTCCCATCCTTATACACCCTGGCATGCACCCAAACAGCAGTTTACACCCACTTGTAGGATATTGCCGAACTTGGAAGAAATTGCGCAACAAAATTTGGGGTGCTTTTTTCCAGGATTCCTTGTAAAAATTTTATATTTTCAGCTAAATTTGCAGATGGTTGGAAAAAAATAAATTTTTAATTTTCACAGCCTAAAAAAAAATTGTGAATCACCTGTGGGGTCAATATACTCACTACACCCCTTAATATATTTCTTAAGGGGTGTAGTTTCCAATATGAGGTCTTTTTAGGGGTGTTTATTAAGTTTTAGTGCCTTAGGGTGTCTGCAAATCTGAAATTGTGCCTAAATAAAACCGCAATGAAAATGAGACCCCAGAGTCCGATAGGTGCTCCTTCTATGCTGGGGCTTGTGGTTGAGCCAAATAGCGCACTAGGGCCACATATGGGATATCTCTGAAAACAGCAGAATCTGGGGAATCAATATTAATTTGCATTTCTCTGATCACATCTACCATGTTCTTGTGAATAATGTATAAAAATTGAAAATCTGCAAAAAAAGTGAAATTTTGAAAATTCACCTCCACTTTGCTTTAATTCCTGTGAAATACCTAATGGGTTAATAAACTTCCTAAATGCTGTTTTGAATACTTTAAGGGGTGTATTTTCTTATATGAAGTCATTTATGGGGGTATCTAACATACAGGCCAATCAAAATAAAATTAGAACTAGACTGATCCCTAAAAAGATGTATGTTGCAAATTTCCGTGAAAATTTGAAAATTACTACTAAATTTATAAGCCCCTTAATATCGTTAAAAAAAAGACATTTAAAACAAATGATGCCACCCTATAGTAGACATATAGTAGATGATAGTTTTAAGCTATTTTGTGTGGAATAACTATCTGTCTTACACTCAGAAATTTTTGAAGTTTGAAAATGGTACATTTTTTAAATTTTTCATGGATACTTTGATATTTTTCACAAATAAACAAGGACTTTTTGGGTGGGGAAAATGTGGGTGAAGGCAGGGAGATAAGGAGTTTTGAAGCCTAGTTTCCCTTACTGATGAAGGGCTTTTAAAAACCCATAAGGGCAAAACAACGCTCTAAAGAAAAATTTCTTTTCTGATCCCATAGTTCTGCCCCACAAAGGATCAAATTTTTATTTTGCTACATGTGTATTAATATTTTTTAATTTCAGGTAGATATCTAAGCCTTACTTGAAACTCACAACTAGAGATGGGAGAATTTCTCAAAATGTTTTATTTGAATTGATTTGTGATGAATCCTGTTACAAAACAGCTATTTCCGGGGCTGCGAAGCTGTGGGGGTGGTAAACATTGTGCCATGCTAATATGCAGTCCCAGGGGAAAAAACGTGAGGGCTAAGATCCTACAATGCCTCAAAGAACACTAAAGGATTGAGTGGATTTTTAAATCTGAAACCCCCCTAATAATGCACGGGTAAAAAATTTTTAAATGATGGGGGAAAAAACCCACTCTGCATTTACTCCGAATAAAAAAACAGGTTGAGTGCTTTCCCCAGAATCTGAAATTCCCTAAAAATAGCACGGGTAAAATTTTAAATATGGCGGCAAAACACTCATTTGACTCCCCAACGGGTTTGGGGGGATTCCAGAAATCTGAAATTCCTTAATAATGCACGGGTGAAACTGAAATGTATAGGGGGGGAATTTAACACCCCCCCGGGGAAAATCCCCCGCAAACTAAATAAATGAAAACGCTGGTGGCATTAAATTTTGGGAAAATCTCTATAAAAGCAGCTTTTTTCATGACCCTGGGCAATGCCATCCCTTTTGCCCCTTTGCCAATCTTTCTCCCCCCCAAAAATTTTCCCCTCCCCAAGAAAACACCGAGACCTGGGTTGGATAAAATGGCCCCAGCCGTTATTAAACATAAAAAAACCACAATATTGCAAATGAGTATAGCCAAATACCCTTTTTGGCCCAAAACCAAACCCAAATTTGGGGGGCTGAGGCCCTTGGACCCAGAAAAACCATGGGATGGGTTTGGGCCCGGCTCCTTCTTTTTTACCCCCACCCGTCCCCCCCGGCTTGGGGGGCACCCAAAAAGCCCCTCAGGGGGCAAACCGTACAAAAACCTCTCCCAAGGACGCTGCCCTGGGGGAGCCCGAACCTTCGCCAGCCCGCCCACCCGAACACGGGACCAAGCTGAGCCTGACTCCCCCACAATTTTCAGCGACTCCAAGGACCCAACCCCGCCCGTAGCGACATTTAGACACCACCCTTGATCCACCCCCGTCCCATTTCGATAAAACCCCCCCTAGTAATCTCCAAACTAACAAACTAGGGAGGGAGGGTGGGATGCTGATCCCTCGCCGCGCAACTGTTCCCGCGCGGCCCGGGGGGGCTATATCACTGTCCCCCCCCGGGGACTCCCGCGGGCGCCCGCCCCCTTTTAAACCCACGCAACGGCCGGCGCCCCGGGGGCATGGGGGGCCCCCCATTAGGGGCGGGGCGCCCCCATGCCCCGGCCCGGTCTTGGACCCTAGGCAAATCCTATCCCTTTTGTGCCTCGCCCAAATCTCTCCCCCCCCCAATCCCCCCCCCAAAAAACACCGGGGACCTAGGTTGGTAAAAGGCCACAGCACCCGTTTTTTAAATATATAACATAAACACACTTTTGGAAATGAGATGCCAATCCCCCATTTCCCAAAAACCAAGAACCAAACTTGGGCGAGGTCCTTGGAGCCACGATAAACCATAGGATAATTGCGACACCCCTTCTTTTTCCCCCAGCCGAACCCCGGGCTCAGGGCCCCCCAAAACCCCTCGGGCGGCTAACCGTACAAAAACCCTCTCCCAAGGACCTCCCCTGGGGACCCAAACCTTCGCCACCCTGCCCCCCAAAACCTGGACCCAAAGGGAGCCTGAACCCCCACAATTTTTTCAGCGCCAAGGACCCCCCCCCCCAGCTAGCGATCTACTCCTCATGATCGTGAAGCCCCCCACAGCCCCAAGGCCCGTTCCGGGCCCCACGATGCCCCAAGACCACAGACCCCAAACCCGAGGGCGTTCAGGTGAACCCGTCTCCCCGCAAAACTCCCCCACACCAGGTTCCAACCCCTATGAGCACCACAAAACCCCCTTCCTGAAACAAAAATCCCACCGCTCTGTTATTTTTAATTCTTGTCTTTTGATCCCCTTCTAAATCCGCATCCCTCCAACAAACCGGGACAATGTGACCACAAAACACACCCCCGGGTACAGGGACCACAGCCTGAGAAAGTCGTATCGCATGCCCAAATCAACTCCCTAAGGGGGGGCCAAAACCCAAATTTACCCCCAACGGGAAAACAACCATATCCGGGGCCCGGCCCAGGAAACGAAAACTGAAACTCCGGGAAAACCTAAACCCCATTTAACCCCTCTTTTCCCCAATCCACCGAACTTCGCCACCCTTGGGGACCCCCCATTGCCAGCGATTCGCAGCCCCGCCCTCCGCCCCCCCAGTGCACAAACGAGGGGCCGAAGATCCAAATTAAACGAACCCTGTAAAGAAAAAAACCAACAACTCCAGCCCCCCGCCCATGTTACACCCCCCACGTAACCAATTTTCATTTACAAAGACCCCTGAATCAAGTGGGGGGCGTATAAAAATTTTTTCCCGGTGGGATCCATCTGCCTATTCCCTTCCCGCTTCCCGCATCTAACCCCCACCCTGCCGCTTCCGTGGCAGACCTATCCAAAAGGAAGTGGCCAAAATGGTGGGACCAACCCAATTCTCCAACAGCGAGAAAAACCGCAAAAAAATTAAAACCCGGGAAAAAATTTTCCATCTGCAGGGGGTCAACAAGGGCCCCCTGCCCCCCCCGAAATGTCTCTGTACCCTGAAAGACAGGGAAAAGGGCAATAGGGGAACCCCCGCCACTCCAACGAAAGGGTTTTTTTCCCCTTCCACTGACCCGTTTTTGATCTACTTGTGAATTAAAAGACAACCCTCCCGGAGCTGCAGATCTTCGTGCCGCAACCCCCCAGCCCCTCCTGTTTGGGGTTCCAACCCCAATCCTAATGCCCCAAAAAAGGCCCCAATGAAAAAGCCAGACGAAAAAGCACAACTCAAACTCCGATCGCATACCTCCTCCAAACGCCCTTAGCTTTCCCAGCAGCTGGAATACCCCGGGGTACCCCTATCCCCCCCCTTGGGCGCCCCCTTTAAACCCTTAAAATGCTTTACCCACCAAAACACTTGGTTACATCCCCTTCCCCTCGAGTTTTAAAAGTTAAAAAGCCAAACCTCCCCACAAACCGCATAACCTTCGAGCCGACCAAACCGCATTACCGCAGCCCAAAAAAGCTAAAGAGAGGGGGGGCCGCTCTCTCTCCTTGAACCCAAAGGGGGGCCCACCCCCGCCACCCCTGTTCCAAACCTCCATACGTGGTACGATTCCCAGCCCCCCCTAGCTAACGGACCTGAACTTTTGGGTAGGGGAACTGAAACCAAGGCCCCAAGTTCCTGGGCACACCAAAACCCCTCCTCGCCGCTTCTTTGCCAACTCCCGAAAACGACCACTGTAACCGAGATAGAGCGTCACCAAATCATTCTGTACCCCCGGACGTGCATAGCCACCACCCATGGGATTTAAACCCAGGCCCTTAGCACCAACCGACGAGAGGCAAAGCCCCGGGGGGGAAAGGCCCTAGAAGTTTAAAAGCCTGTACAACCCCCCGGTTATCACAAAAAGAAACGGATCTTTTGTTTTCAAAAAGTTGACCCCAAAATCTACTGCTAGAACTATCGGGAAAAAACCCTAAACGCCAAGTTTTTAACCAATCCCGATTCCACCCAACCCTCCCCCGGGCCCTCGCCCTGCGACCATGCCCCTTTGGGAAAATGCTCCAAAACCCACCTTCCCGGGCATTGTAAACACCTCGATGTCCCCTTTTAACCGCCCTTATCCCAAAATGATCGACCCTTCCTTATAATCCTCCAAAAAGGACCCACACCCTCAAGTCCCCTTCATACCTGCCGGGGCAATCTTATGAAATGATGTGGGGGGCCCGAATCCCGCCGTCGCTTTACCCCTGGCGCGAAAAAAAAACCCCGCCCATTGGATTTCCTACAAGCAAAGTTTAGTTTTCCCCGCAGGGACTGCAACTCCCGCAACGTAACCTTCTTTCAACAACAACCCGGGAATCTCCCTCTATATCCTCTAATTTCCCTTTCCGGGAAGGCGACATTCCTTAAAAAAGAATCAATCTGAATCCCCAAAAAATTAATGGGGGTGGTAGGGGCCCTCGGTTTTTTCAGGGGGTAACGGGAAACCCCAAAAACCCCGCTACCCATTGCATTTATGCCAACAGCGACCCGATACCCTTTATCCGTGGGCCAATGCCAAAAAAAACATCCAAAAAATGGATGACGGACGATAAACCCGACCCTCCCGCACCCCCCACTCCAAAAAGGGAAATGAATCCTCGAAAAAAAAACGGAGATCGAACAACCCAAGGGAGAAAACCGATCAACAAAAAAACGACCCGTCCCAATAACAACCCAACAGCCTGGCACTTTTTGGGTGCACCGGCAACAAGCGAAAAACAGATTCAATATCTTTTTTCGCCTGAGAGCCCCCCCCTTCCTAAACCCGAGCCACCGAGCGCCGCATCAAATATGTATAAAACCACCGGAACATAGTTCCCCGGGGCAATTCCCCGTTACCATAACCCTTTCGGGAAGGTAGGTATGAATTAGTCTAAATTTGTTTTTGGCTCTTTTTTTTGGAAAACCCCCCCCAGAGGGGAACCCCCCCAAATCCGGTGGGTGGAAGGGAAACAAATGGGCCCGCCATGGCCCAAAGCGACCTTTTTGCCAACTTATCCGCTACCCACCCCGGGGGTAAAAGAGCCGATCGCAAATTTTTAGTTGAAAAGGGGACCTCATGGGGGGCGATGGGATCCCTAAACCCTCGCCAAAACCACCTCTTTAATAAAATCCGCTGCCCCCCCCTTTGGGGGTAACCTATTTAGGGTTTTTTCCATCGCGGCCAGGCTCAGGGGGCACCCCCCGGGGTGAAAAAACCCCCCCCCTTTCCCCTGCGCAAACACCGAGCGCGCCATGGGGAAATGGAGCTGCAGACCGCAAGACGTGCTTAAAAGGCAACTTGCCCCGAACCGCATTGGTTCTCGTTTGAATTCCAGCAACCCCCACTTTTAAATCCTCCCTGGGGAAATAGTCCCAAAAGACCCGGGACCCCCCTGCGCCAGAGCCCCCAGGTCCCCCCTGAAAAAGGGGGGGCCGTATCGTGTCAGGGCCACACCCTTAAACCCCAAACCCCCTTTTCCCCTTTTGGTCCCATCGATGGTGGGGAACCGCTTTTCCCCTGACAAATTGTTGTCATAACGGAGCCCAAGCCTGGCCCCCATAAACCCTTGCGCCTCCCCATTGAGGGGGCTAAAAACAAAACACCCCAACAATGTTCCTGGTGTTTCTCCCCCAAATTACAAGGCCAAAATCTAAAAGGCCCCATCCCAATTTTAAATTGCGGTATCAAAACCGCCCCCTCCCCCTTTTCTTCCCCCTCTTTCTTACTCTCGTCTCTCTTTTCCCTTCGCCGATTAAATTGCTCCAAAGGTAAAAGTGAAAAAATCTCGACGTATTCGTCCTCCAGATTTTTTCCTTTCTCTTTTTTTAGATGACCCCCAGAGGACCCTCAAAACAGACTACACCTTTCCCCAGCCCTATCATCCAAAGTAACTATCCCCCGTTTTTGCTCCGTTTGAACTGATACGGGAACCCCCACCCCACTACGCCCCCGACTCCTCTACCCAAATTCCCCTAATCCCATTGGGGAAGGTAAAAGGTTCCCGGCGCTCCCCCCCCAAGGACAATGGGACGCCTTCCCCTGAACCCGGAAACCGCGCTAAAAAAATTCCCCAACAAATAGCCAGGTTGCAACGCAGGACCCCCTTCCCCCGACCGGGGGGTAAATCCACGCCAGCGCTTGCACGCCCCCCCCGGCGGAGACAAGACAGCAAAAGACGTTACCTCACCAGGTGACGGAGCTGTGATCCCCCCAACCGGGCGCGCCGATCCAGAAGCCGTCCTCCGTCCTCGTAGCCGCCCTCACCCCTCATCGAAACCCAGTCCATACGTGGTCGTTCCCCGCACGACATGGACCCCTGAACGCCGACGTTTTCACCCCCCCTGACGCCGGCCCCCCCGATGGGGGCCATTAAGCGCTCCTCCTGCCCCGCCTCCAGGACCAGCTGTCCACGTCCATCCCGGAAATCCCCTGGGCCCCCTCCGAAATCCTCCGTCTCCTCCCCCGCTGTCGCACCTTTGGGGGGTCCCCCGACCCAACATCGCCCGGGGAACCCGCCGCTGCGGAACCGGAAACTGGAGCCACAGCCGGTCCACCCCGGACTGGGGCTGGCGCTGCGGGGCTCCCCTGGGGCCCCCCCGCCGAGGTGGATTCCTCCCGGGCGGCAGCGCGGGGGACCGCCCAAAGGATCCACCCGGCCCCCACCCGGAGGGTCCCCGGGGGCTCCCCGGGGGGGGGCTGGAAAACGCGGGGCCCCGGGGGGGTTTCCCCCAGGCTCAACCTCTCAGGAGGGGGGTCCCCGCGCTTAGCGTGCGCCCCCCGGGACCGGGGACCCCCGCCGAGGGATAGAGGGCCCCCGCGGGGGGCATACCCCCCAACGCGCCCCCCCACCCGGCCCAGCCGGCCCGGGGGGGGGGCGCATCCGCTGCGCTCCCGAGCTGCGCCACGCCCCCAATACCCCCCCCGGCTGCCAACATAATCCTCGGGGTGGATGTGGGAATAGCGGCTCAGCAAACATAACTGCTTGATCCCCCGCTGACCCCGCAAGTTCCCCGGGCCGGGGCCCGGGGGGGGGTAAACACTGGCTCCGCCCCCCCGGACGTCGCGGCACGACTCCGCCCCCTCCCAACCCACGCAACGGCCCCGGGGCGGGGTCATGGGGGCCTCCCATTAGGGCTGCGCCCCCCTGTCCGGGGGCCCCTCTGGACGACTTGTATAGAGAAGGGATCCAAGAACGGTGGTTGAAGGGGGAGCAGGGAAACTATTAACAGCCCCGGCAGCAGAACGTGTTTGCCAAGACACGAGAGGAATGTAAAGCGCGGGTGCCGTCCTTACTTAAATTTTGTCACACAAAGCCCCCGGGGCCCCCGTTTGGGTTCTTCTGCACACGTCATTAGGGGCCCCTTTTTTCCTCCCGGGTTTTTTCTGCCCCAGGGGAACAACATGTCTTGTGGGCCTTCTAGAATTAAAAACACCCCTTTTTTCCCGCGAATCACCGTAAACTTCCCTTGGCCAAAAGAAGTTTTCCTGAAATTCTAAACGAATTCCACTTCGTTAGAATCGATTCGCCCATCTCTTATTTTAATCTAATTATCTAAGACATATATAGTTACATAGTTTGTAACAACAATTCATTACCACAATATGTTAAAATTGCACAACGAACCTTCCTACCTATATAAGAATATTCAGCTCACTCTCTTCCTTCTTAATCTTGCCCGAGTCAGGGCTTATTCAGGGCTCCTTCACCTACGCAAAAGGACTAAATACTATATACAGGAAAGAGCTCAGAAATAGATTAGTAGTTAAGGAGTATTCAATTGTGAGCCCAGGATTAAGAAGTACGCGAGTGAGTGAATATTGTTATATAGGTAGGAAGGTTTCGTTTTTGCATTTTAACATATTGTGGTAATGAATTGTTTTTCTTAGATAATTAGATTAAAAGCTAAGTTTTAATTAATAATTGAGGAAAAAAATAGAATTTAAGTTTGCTTTTGGCAAAAGTGACAATACATTTAGGAAAAATTCACTCTATTTTCCCTCTATGGTTTTTTCCCATTTTTTGTTAAGACGTATTCTTTGATGTTGAGCCGGAACGTCCCCCTTTATTTGGGAAATTTAAGTGATGGCAGGCTTTCTCAATCAAAAAACTGACCTAAACTCATTTACAGCGGAGGCTAGCGCGATGTTTTTAAGTCAACCTATCCCCCTCAATCAAGTAAATATACAGACAGCATTTCAAAAGCTGAATAGAACTTATAAGCAACAAGTTAGATCAGGTTGGGAAATAGCAAGTTTAGAGACCTATTTACAGCAACAAATTGTTTATAGCGAGCTAAGGATTGGATTAAGACCTAATACACATACAGAAGATCCTGTTTTTGTACAAGGGTGGGAGCAAATTCTTACTGAATGCTATAAAATCAAGAGTACTTATAAGAATATGAGAAAGTGTCATTTAACAACAAGTGAAAAATTTAAAAGACTAAAAAAATACAAGTAAGCTTTTTAGATTCACCAAATTTTAGGATTTTGAACAAAGGGTACACAGGAATATTGAAACTTTAAAAAGTGAAATAAAGGACAGGAAACATAAAGAGTACTTAAGAGATCGAAAAGATTTTGATAACAATCAAGTGTACTTTTGGAAAAACAATAGATTTCTATCCAAATCTAATTTATATTCGGATCTTTCAGACTCGGAATTATCAAATACAGACGAGCCCTTTATAGGAGTGAGAATTAATAAAAATTCGACAAGAGGAAAGAAGGGAGGATATAACAAGAGTCAAAAGAGGGGAAAAGGGTGGAATAAGAAAGCACAAAAAAGAGAGAATTTGGCACAGCAGAAACAACAAAATCCCCAAATATGTCCAACAGAAGTACAATCAAATGGAATACTAAACCAGCAACCGGGATTAAATATGCAGTCCTCCTCTTCTTCTTGTGGAATGTTAGCGAGTGGTGTAGGAATATACATACTACCATTAAATCAAAATACAAATACTGTGATTCCAATAGATTCAGAAATGGGGCAAATGGGAGATATGAGTGCAACACAAATGCAACCCCCTCTTTTTTAGATCAACACAGGATTCTTCTAAGAAATCGAGAAAAATGGGGTTACCAGAAATAAAAACTGTGGATAAATTACAGATTATTAATCTGTCTTCCTATCCCCTTAGTATAAATCAAGAGAGAGTCCTATCATATGGACTAACTTTTACACCCATGCCAAAATATGATGAGTTCAATTGGGTTAAGGATATTAATCTATTCGCAAAAATGATGTACAGACATTAAAAGATCTGGACAATAAAGCAATTAGAGAACTAGAACAATTGAAACAAGAAGGAGAGGGTGAGAATGTGGAGTTAGATATACCACTGACGAATCTCAAACCCAAATCAAAAAATACACCACCTATTTCCCAATATAAATTTTTGGACACCTTTGTGACTATTGATTTGCAGAAATTATCCCATAGACGACAATCGTCATCTTTAACCCCTTAAGGACCCCGCCTTTTTTTTGGGCCTTTCCCGACCCACCCTATTTTTAAATCTGACATGTGTCCCTTTATGTGAAATAATTTTTGACACTTTTACCCACCATGTGATTTTAGAGATTTTTTTCTTTGTGACACATGGTGCTTTAAGTTATAAGAAAAATTTTTTTTTCCCTACAATCCTTTTTTGTTTGTGAAAAAAAAAAACAAAAATTTATGAAAATTGGAAAATTTGCGATTTT
>JAODAL010081840.1:0-11774 GCA_025379985.1 Phyllomedusa bahiana
TCTTTTAAACCCTAATCTCTTCCCGGGACCTCCACTCTTGTTTTTTTGGGCCACTGCTGCCCTCATGCTGCTGCTGTGGCTGCGCCTGACATCCACACTGAGTCATTGTGCCCCTTTTGGGGCCCTACTCCTTTTTTTTTCCCCCTCCGAATTTCATTGTCCACTCTCTGACCTCACTGTGCTCCGTGATCTCCACTCTGTCTTTGTGCCATGTCTGACCTCATGCTGCGCTGCTGGGGCTTTTTTCGTCCCTCCACACTTGTATTTGTCCCGTTGCCCTCATGCTGCTGCTGTGGCGTTCCCCGTGCCCTCCACCCCGTTCATTGTGCCCTCTTGCCCCATTGTTTTGCCGACCCCCATTCTGCCTTGTTCCATCTGTGGCCACTATGTTTTCCACCTCCAAAATTTGTAATTGTGCCTGCCGCCTATGTCTGCTGTGGGCTGCGTACCTCCACACTTGTCTTTGTGCCATTTCCCGACCTCATGCTGCGCGCCAGACCTCCACTCTCTGTCTTTGCCACTCTGGGGCCCTACTCTGTTTTTCCACCTCCGAAATGTAATTGTGCCACTTCTGACCTCTGCTGGTTTTTTGGTTCGCCATACCCCACCTGCATTGTCCACTCGGGCCCTACCCCCTGTTTTTGCCCCTCCAATGTAAATGTGCCACTTCTGACCTCATTGCGGGTGGCGCTCCCGTAAACCTCACACTTGTCATTGGCCATTTGGGCCCTCTTTTTTTTTCCACCTCCAGAATGTCATTGTGATCCCCGCCCTAAGAGCAAAAAATTTAAAAAAAAGGGTCGGGGGCCCCCAAATTTTTAGGACCCTAGCAATGCCCCTTTTCTCAAGATCAGTGTGGGTCCCATGAGTAAGACCTCAATGGGTATAAATATGATACCTATCATTTGATTAGGTTAGAGATATTATTTGTTGGACAATCACCAATGTTTATTTATATGTACCAAAACCTTCCCTTTTTTTGAGTTTCACATACCTTATTAAGTGTCAGACAGATGCCCTCTTTATAGCCTCACTATTACTAGCACTAACTACATTTTCCCTTATTCTATTATTCAGCAAGTACAACTGCTATTACAATTTATAGTTTAAGTGACAATGTTCCAGATGTCATCTAAATTTGATTAGATTTTACAATTTAATTTTAAGGAAATTATGCACATATATAGTTAATACTATTCACTTTTTCTTGAACACAACGCATTAATGACTTGCACCCCCAAGGAATACACAAACTGTATTTAATAATTTTTTGGGGAGATGAAATTAAATTACACAAAATATCTTTGCCCATCTCTACACAATAGCAGGGATTTATTTGAGTTCTTGAATAATTTGTGAACATATGGCATGCACATTCAACTGCTAGAAAATTGGAATTGACCTCAACCCAAAAAAAACATAAGAAGCACATCTTTTATGCAACACCCCCACCCACAAAAAAAAAAGAATATTTCAACAGAAAAGAAGAAAATTCTTTTTTCATCATGCCACTTAGTTTTGTGAAAAATCGGGGAAACAATAAGATTCTATGCAACATTATTCATAATGAAATTTGATGCTGTGAAAATTTTGGGAAAAATTTGCGTGACTTTAAAAAGCGAAGAGAACTAGAAGTAAGAAATAGTAAGATATGTAGCAGATTTTTATACAGCCTTAGGGACTGAATACAAAATGCATGCTGTATACTCATATCGCTAAGTTTATAATACGTTTTCTAAGTATAGAATGGAAAGCTTGCATTCATACAAATATAAAAATGTATCAAACTTATATTCAAGTGTCAAATATAATATCTAAATCTGATAAAGCTCAGATTTACCTTATTTAGGTGGTTGGGTACAATTTTTTTACCTAAATTGTTTACACAACAATAAAAAAGAACCTTCATTTTATCCCCACAAAAAAAAATTTGCTTTTGAAATTTTCTTTTTTGTGTCAGGTTATAATAAAATAAATATGATCCTTATTAGATATTAAAGTTAGAAAAATATAACACCAGATTCAGCAGCCGGGATAATATATATAACATTGATCCTTGTTATATAACTACTGATATACTCTACAAGGTGCTGACTGGTTGATAAATCATCTGGGGGCCTAACGAAGGCCCCCAGGCCTGCCTCTATTACAATCAGTTTGTGACGAGGTATAAAAGGAAAGCTGTGACTGAAAAATATTCTGCAATACTACCATATTGCAGAACAGTGTACAAGTGTTTGCACCCCCTATTGGTCAATTACGCTACAGGAAGTAAAAAATGTTAAAAGCTTTAAAATATATGAAGCAATAAAAAACGAAAACTTCACAACTGACCTCTTTTGCTATTTTGCTAATAAAAACAATTGCTGCATCAACTCAAATATAACCTTATTTATCGCATTACAGAAAAATACACAATGCAAAAATTTATTTTTTTGGTTGCTCTACCTACCCAAAAAGTTGGTATAGAAAATGATCAAAAATTCACATGTATGCAAACAAGGTACCAATAGAATCTAAACTTCAGCCCGTCTGCATTGGTCTACCTTTTATTTTAATTAGCCAAGACAGCAACTTGTTAAGGTCTGTAAACACTGCCTTTTAACTGCATTACTACAACTAGTTATTGTTTTTTGGGTAAGTTTTACAAACACAGTCTTGATCTTTGGGATTTGCCATGAAGTCATACAATCTGGGTGAACATCTTCCAGTGTGACAACTCTGTAATTTTTGGAGGGAAATGTATATGTCTAGCAAGGCAGGCTATGTGGTTGCAGAACTAATTGTACCTATATCTGTTTACCTGATTGCAACGTCATGAAAAAATTTTTTTCTCTAGTACGGCTTTTTTCCCAAAAAATTTAAAAACTGGAAACCCAAAGGAGTTGGGAAAACCAGAAGAAATGCCTTTTTCATTGTAGTATGAGAGCAGTCCAATATAATTTTTTTTTCTTAAGGACTCTTTGGCCCATTTTTTCATAGATTTTTAGTGTAAATCCCTGATGTATGAAAAAGGGGTTTTTTACTTTTATAAATGGTGTGTAAAGTTCAAAAGCACTTTGTCTTGGTTTGGCGCATTACGGAACTTTGGCGCTACTTTAAACGCCAAAAAAGATAAAGGCGGAAATAAAGAATTCATTAGAAAAAAGTATGTCAGGAAAATAAACTTGGGGACTGATCCTGCTTTTGGGGGACCACAGGTCCCCCAAGACCTGTGCTGTGCTGGCTCTTGCTCTATGCAGAAAAAAAGGGGGAGAGCAGCAAAAATAAATGTTAGATTTAATGTAGTAAAAATTTTAAATATAAAAATCTGAACATAATCAATGAGCTTTTTATTTAAAATTTGTTTTAGATTCTATTAATTTTTAAATACTTTTTAAATAGGAGATATTTTTAAATATTTTGGGAAAATTATATATGTATATTATATTAATTTATATGATCACATTTTTTATTAAATTTAAATAATTACATGTTATACAGTTTGCAAATTATAACAAATACATTTTTATTATTGCACTGGTGTAAGTTGAGAAATATTGGACATTTTTGCCCCTTACAGCAAATCTATCTCCACTTCAACTCCTCAGGCTCAGGCAGACGACATTGAGATAGGTCTGCCTGTCAGTGCAGTAATGCGCCTAGGTTTGCCGAACCACATTTATATATGTGTCTAATCTAACAATTGTGGTGTGACATACCGCCATAGCGCCCCCGGACACCCCAAGAACACTCCTTCATGTTAGGCGCATTACAAAGAGTTGAGTTTTACGAACAATTACCTAACACATTCATTTGGTGCATTAGACATGGTAGACTGCTCAGTTAGGTGCATTGTATGCCAGAAAAAGGGTTAAAAACCCCTTTCATACATGTCGCCCTTTATCTTCTATGTACACCACTGATCAAGCAACAACACAAGAATTTCTGAAATAACTTTTTAATTGTGCAAAATTAATTAGCAGATCAATGTGCCTCTACAGGTTTAGTTAAAAATATGTTTGGGCACATATATTATTGTCGTTGGGACAGACAAGTGTAGTCAAATTTGCCAAAAAGTAATACATTTTTGACTAGCAAACACATTTATAACGTGGCTTTGAAATTTTTTTGCAAATGATCCAAAAAGAGGTCACTGTTTAGTAGGAATAAGGTGTATCTGTTAAGGAAATAAGGCATGACCACAATCTATCAATTTGAGTCAAAATTCATAAGAACTGCACCATAAATCTGTTGCAGAATTTTGGTGCAAAGTAAGCCAACTAATGATTGGTCTAAAAAGAGTTGACCAAGTCTTAAGATGCACCAAATACATTAAAAATCATGAAGGTGCATGAAAAATCTAGCACCTTTTTAGACTACGTTTGTGCTGTCTAATTTTAAGATAGTAATAGTAAATGTGTCCCACTGTCCTAATCTGTAATGATGATGATGTATGATTCCATTCTTCCCTGGTCCATCAAGCTCCTCCTCACATGAATTTACTTTCTTATCTTTTATAAAGAGAAAATGGTAAGCTGGTGATTTGAAATGTTTATTATCTATAATGTAAATGTCTCTTGTATAAAAGTAGAAAAACTATGGTTGTCATGTTTCCAAGAACTACTTATCTGTTACCTGGTATTTTTCACTAAGTAATCATATTGGCTGTAGACTCCAGTCATTGTTATTGCATATTTGCAGTAATAATAATAATAATAATAATAATAATAATGAAACATATAATACAAAACAGACAGCACTAATAAGGTGCATGGGGAAGATGTATTGTGTTATACAGAAACAAATATTTTACTAAAGGCAAATATAACCTTCTCATTTCCAAAGACGTAAGTTATATTTTATTTTCTTAAATGCTGGTGGCTAGGACTAGAGCTTTTATGTTTTGATATAGAGATAAAGATATACCAGAGATAGGAGGTGGCTCCACAAACTTTGCTGTAAAACCATGCCAAAGGGTGGAGTCTAAGGAGTCCTCTTGTTTTCCCTCCAATAACCCATTGTGCTAGGCATCGGCACTTTGCTGCAGGGAACTATTAGTTCACTATTCCAACGTGGTCACTTGTGGTGACAGTTGATGTGCAAGGGTGGTACTGAAGTAACAGACAAAAACAAGCTTGGGCAGGAAACAGGAGGTTGGGGCAGGCGGAGTACTTTTAAGTTTGGGTAGTCAGACCAAATTTCAGGACAGTCAGCAAACAAGTAAGAAGGTTAAGAGATGATCTGAGGTCTGATACCAATAATTCACAATGAAGATGGCAAGTCATTGGTCTGTGACAGCTACATATTGTGTGCTGGCCCGGTAAGTCAGCAGGAACCAACACATTCCCGAGGGAGAACACCAAAGTAAGAGAGAGAGGGAGCCAACAGATCAGGGACCAGACATGCTGCACAGTACAGTACAGATTTAAATTAGTGTGCCCGCGGCTAATAACAGATTATAAATTCAAATGATACCCATCACAATATTTCAGGTGCAATGTTTAGGCTAAATATGAAAAGTATTTTCCTGGGTCTAGGAGAAGATACAAGTGACATAAGAGAAAAATATCTCTCTCTTTGTACATTGATCCCAGGGACCAGACTGGAAGTTTTCTTTAAGGTATTATTCATCTTTCCAATCAGGATATGTTATTTCTAGAGATGGGCGAATTTCTCAAAAATTTGATTCGGTCACTTCGCCATTTTCTCCGACAAAAATTTGTTTCGGTCCCGAAATACTTCGGCACGAATCGCGTTAAAAAAACAGAGCCTGCAGGGTGCTGTAGAACATTGTGCCATGCTTAAATATGCAGAGGGGGCTTGGTTTTGGTCTTCATACAATGTTTGTGTTTTAGTATGACCCCGGACATGACTGCCGTCACTCTTAGAATCGCTTCACAAAAAAATTCCCTGGGCACTTAAGAGGGCAAAACTGAAACCCAAAAAACTTAAGCGGGAATGCAGCCTGATAAAGTCATTTCCAGCGAAAGCTGGAAAAAAACAAGCTGAGAGTTCAGGTGGCAACACTATGACAGAGTGTGTGGTGTCGGGGGCAGCCTCATCAGCATGAGGTCAGACAGTGGCACAATGACATTCTGGAAGTGGCATAAAAAGACTAGGCCACCGAGTGGCACAATGACACAGGTGGAGGTCACGGCAGCAGCAGCATTTAGGTCAGAGAGTGACACAATGACATTCTGGAGGTGGTAAAAACTGGAGTAGGCCACAGAGTGGCACAATGACACAGTGTGGAGGTCACGGCAGCAGCAGCATGAGGTCAGGCAGTGGCACAATGAGATTCTGGAGGTGGCTAAAACTTGAGTAGGCCACGGCAGCAGCATGAGGTCAGGCAGTGGAACAATGACATTCTGGAGGGGGCTAAAACAGGAGTAGGCCACAGAGTGGCACAATGACAGAGAGTGGAGGTCACAGTAGCAGCAGCATGAGGTTAGTCAGTTGCACAATGACATTCTGGAGGTGGCAAAACAGTAGTAGGCCACAGAGTGGCACAATGACACAGTGTGTAGGTCACGACAGCAGCCACAACAGCAGCATGAAGTAAACAGGGGCACAATGACATTCTGTTGGTGGAAAAACAGTAGTAGGCCACAGAGTGGCACAATGACAGAGAGTGGAGGTCACAGCAGCAGCTGCATGAGGTCAGAGAGTGGCACAATGACACAGTGTGAAGGTCACGGCAGCAGTAGCATGAGGTCAGGCAGTGGCACAATGACACAGTGTGGAGGCACGCAAACAGCACATGAGGGCAGACAGTGGCACAATGACACAGTGTGGAGGGCACAGTAGCAGCAGCATGAGGTCAGGCAGTGGGACAATGACATTCTGGAGGTGGCAAAAATTTGGAATAGGGCCCCAGGGGTGGGGCCAAAGGGCACAGTTTTGGAGGGGACGGGACATCACATGGGGGCATAAAAATCACAATGAATTCGAGGTGGCAAAACAGTATAGGGCCCCAGGGGCACAAAAGACAAGAGTGGAGGCATGGGAGCAGCCCTTTAGGTCAAGAGTGGCTTTAAAGAACAGTGTTAAGGGGCACTGGGAGAAGCGCATGAGGGGCAGGAAATCCCCAAAGACACAGGTTTTGGAGGGGATGGGGAAAGCAGCATGAGGGTTTAAAAAACCCGTGGCACAATGACAAGTGGTGGAGGGCACAGGGAGCAAGAAGGTCAGGCAGTGGCAAAAATACAATTTTTGGAAATGGGCAAAAACTGGGTTTGGCCACAAAAGGGTTTTCAATGACAAAAGGGTGGATGCCCTCACGGGGAAACCCCAACAGCAGCAGCAGCATGAGGTTTATAAAGTGGCACAATTTACAGAGTGTTTAGGTTTGGTGGCCCCAAAACCATTCCCGGTTTAAAAATGGTTGGTGGCGATGGAAACTGCCAGAATGTGGGCATCATTTGGGGGGCCATTTAGAATAGTGGGTGAGGCAGGTATTTGAATCCACAAAAAATTTTTTTACAGTTCGGGTGAGGGGTCATGGGTGATTATTTTGACGCCTAAGGCATTGGTGTGTGGGGAAAACCTGGCCGATCCCCGCCTGATTCATCTTTACAAAGGTCAGTCGGGTTTCCCCTTTTAACCCCCGACAAGCGGGTTTTCCTTTTTTGGTAACGAAGGCCCCCCCCCGCACTGAAACCCGCTTTTGATGCCACAACTACCCGGGCCGGGGGCAGGGGAAACTTTTTCCCCCTTTCCCCCCACGGCAAGTTGCGGCCACAATCCAGTATGGCTGCCCATTTGCCCCCAAAAGCCTTTCTAAAAAGGGGGTAAGTTTCATCTGGGCCGAGAGATGATGGGGAAAGAAAAAACAAACCCCTTTTGGGGAAAGGGGGTTTTTGGGGGCCTTTTTAAATTTGGGTGCAATGGAATGTGTCCCACTTTCCCCTGCTGCTGGGTGTTGCTGCAAACGGCGGATTGGGCCAACACATCTGACCACGTTTTTCCCCCAGGGGCCCAAAGATTTGGTTTACGCGCCCTGTGTTGACACAGGGCTTGGGTGGCCAACGTTAGCTCCCTGACCACGCCCCACTTTCTGCCCCCCAGATTCTACATATTTCAAATATTCCGGGCCCCCCTGGTGTCCCTTTGCAAAAAACTGCCACACCGGGTTTATTTTAAACCCCCAAAGTTTTCCCCACTGAGACCCACTACCCCCCGCTTCCTTTACCTAGCCCCTGTGCCGCTAACCCCGTTCATGAACCGTAAGCGGTTTTTCCTTTCCCAGGGGCCGCTTTGGCTCCCTTTACCTCAACGAAATCGCTTTTCTTAAAACCCCCCTTGGAACCACCCCCCAAAAAAACAAACCCAACCTTGCTTTGGGTGCGCCGCCCGGGCCCGACTTCAAATTGCTTTAAAGCCCCTTTTTTTACTTATGATGAAAGCCCCCTTTTTACACCTGGCCCCCCAAGTCGGGGCGGCTACAAACAATTTATCGATTTTTTGTTTCAAACCCTCCAGATCTGTCCTCATCACCGGGGTCCTTTGGTTTTGGCCCAATGCTTACCCTCACAACAAAAGACCTTCCCATGGGGCCCCTCTCCACATCTATACTTTGCCGGCCTACTGCTTTTAAAACAAGGGGATAAATTGGGCCCCCTTTCTTCGCTTTCCAAAGTTAACTGCTGACTGGGGGTCCCTCCTTCATCCTCACTGTTTTAAAGGGCACCCCGAGTTCCCCAAAAAAAACACATAAAATAAAAAAAAACTCCCGGGTTTAGGGAAAAACCCGGGAAGGACGGACTGGAAAAACCTTGCCGTGGAGGGCCGCTTTTATCCGCCTTTTCCCCGGGGCCCCTGGCCCCCCCAAAAAATAAAAAAAGGGGGGGGTTCTGACGTTTTTTCCCCAAACCGACTCTTGGGGCCCCGGGGTTGGGCAGATTTGGGCATCTGGGAGGAAAGTGGGTGACCCAAGTCCAAACCCCAAACAAGAACCCCCTTGGGGTTGCTAAGGGCGCCCCACGGCCCCCTAGATTACAGGCCGGGCAAAATTTTTGGGCCCCACCCCCAAATGAAACCCCTTGGGTGTTTACTCCCCTTTAAAACTGTGCTGCGAAAACCCGTGCCCGCTCCAGGAAATGGTTTTTTGGGTTAGCCAACCCGGGGCCCCTCGCAGGGGGAAGAGCCTGCCACCCTTTTTCTGTCTGGGCCAAAAACTGGTTTTTTCCAAAATGGTTTCAGACAAAATTGGGTTTTATGGAAAAATAATCTGTTAAAAATTAATTAATAAAACACACTTTTAAGGTATTTTGAAAAAAACCCCCAAATTTAACCCCCGTTAAAAAACCTTTGGGAAACCCCTTTGAATTTTAAAATCCCGGAAAACCCCCCCAAAAAAATTTTGGGAGGAAAAAAATTTAAATTGTTTTGTGCCGTTTTAAAAAACTCCCTTTTGGGGTTTTGGGGGGTTGAAAAAAAAAAAAATTTCCCTTTTTCTTTCTTTTAGTACAACCCGGCAGAAAAAAATAAAATTAGTTTAAACCCTTGGGGATTTAAAAATTTTTCACAAAAGGAAATAAAAAACCCCGCCCAAAAACACCAAACCTTTTGGGTGCGGTTGGGGATAACCAATTTGGGGTTGGGTTTTAAACCCCCCTACACCCAACAAAAAAAAAAACTAGTTTTAATTTTAAAAACCTTCCGGGTTTTTTGGAAATTTTTTACAACAGGAAAATTGGTTTTTTTTTTGGGGGGGGTGAAAAATTTAAACGTTTAAAATTTTAGGGCACCAAAAGCACGAACAATTTCTTAATTAACCCCGGGTTAAATTGCCCCCAAACAATAAACCAACCACAAATACCCAGCTTTGTAGCGGTTATGAAAAACGTGTTTTTTTATGGGTACCTAAACAAGAGGAAAAATTGTTAATTTTAAACCTTTTGCCCCAGGGGTAATTTTTGCTACAAAGGAATAATTTTCTTTTTTTTGGCAATGGAAATAATAGGGTTTTTTTTTAGTCACCACAGCAGGGAAAAAACAAAAGCTTAATTTTAACCCCCGGGTGAAAATTTTTGCAAAAGAATTGAGCAACCAAAAAATAACAGCTTTGTAGCAAAAGATGGGCGAATTTTTTTCGAAAATTTGGTTTCCGCCCTTTACGATTTCCCCCAAATTTTTCCCCCGAAAAAAAATAACTTTTTCCGAAAATTAAATTTTACATTTTAAAAAAAAACCTTTTTCCAGGGTTCAAAGGGCCGGCCCGGGTGCTGTAGGGAAAGTTTGCCAAGCTTAAAAATCAAGGGGCTTGGTTTGGGTCTTCATACAATGTTTTTTGTTTTAGTATGACACCACATTACGGCCCCGCCGGGGGGTTTAGAAACCTTCAATATAAAAAACCCCCGGGCACTTAAGAGGGCCCAAAAATGAAACCCAAAAAAATGAAGGGGGAAAAGTAAACCCCGATAAAATTTATGGCAGCAAAAAGCTGGAAAAAAAAAAAGCTGAGGGGTCAGGTGCAAAAACAGGGGACAGAGTGTTGGGAAGTGAAAGCGGGAGCCCACAGCAGCAAAAAGGCCAGAGGGGTTTTGGGCCCCAAAAAGAAAATTTTGGGGGTGGGAAAAACAAAGGGGGTAAGGCCCCAGAGTGGGCACAATGACAAGTGTGTAGGTCACGGCAGGGAAACCCCCAGGAAACAAACATGAGGTTTAAAAAGTTGGGGACATTGCCAGTGTGGGAGGTTTTACGGCAGCACCAAGCAGGGACATAAAAGGGCAGACAGTTTGGGACCAAAGACACAGTGTGTAGGACACGGCAGCCCACACAGCAGAGAGGGTCAGACGTTTGGGACAATGGGCATTCTGGAGGGTGGCAAAAACAGGAGTAGGCCCCCCGAGTGGGAAAAATGACACAGGTGTAGGTCACGGGGAGAAACCACAGCAAACACCTGAGGTCGGGCAGTGGCACAATGACACTTTTGGGAGGTCACGCAAAATCAGCCCACAGGGAGCAGCCGAGGTCAGACAGTGGCACAATGACACAGTGTTAGGCATGGCAGCAAACCACCAGCAGCATGGGGTCCCCGACAGGGCACAATGAAAATTTGGGGGTGGGAAAAAACAGGAGTAGGACACGAGGGGACAATGGGCACAGTGTGAAATTTACGGCAGCCAAAACCAACAAACAGCAGCATGAGGGCAGAAAAGTGGCACAAATGACATTCTGGAGGTTTGGGAAAACAGAAAAAGGCCCCCAATGGGGACAATGACAAAAGAGTGGGGGTGACGGCGGCAGCAGAAGAGGGCAGACAGTGGCAAAAAAATGACATTCTTTGGGGGGGAAAAAACGGGGGTTTGGCCACAGAGTGGGGCAAAAGACACCGTGTTGGGAAATCACGGCAGAAGCCCCAGCAGCAGCAAAGAGGTCGACAGTGGCCCCAAAAAAAAACAGTGTGTAGGGCACGGCAGCAAACCAAAAGCAGCACATGAGGTCAGAAAATTTGGGACAATGACATTCTGGAGGGGGCAAAAAAAGGGGTACCACAAAGTTGGGGCAATGACACCCGGTGTAAAGGGCACGGGGAGAAGCCCAGCACAGCATTTAGGTCAGACAGTGGCACAATGACACAGTGGGGTAGGTCACGGCAGCAAACTAAGCAGCAGCCCTTTGGGGCAGAAAAGGGGGGCCAATGACACAGTTTGTAGGTCATGGCAGCAGCCACAGAAGCAGGGATGAGGGCCCGACAGTGGGAAATGACACAGTGTGTAGTTTACCCTGCGCAGCCCGCCAGCAGGGTGAGGGCAACCGTGGCACAATTACAATTTTGGAGGTTTGGG
>JAODAL010081841.1:0-11774 GCA_025379985.1 Phyllomedusa bahiana
ACTGTTTTTTTCGGAGATGCTCTGAAAGTTAAGGTGTATTGCACTAATGGGTTTTCGCAATTTTTTTAGTCTGAATTTGTCATATTCGGCGTCCCTAAAAATTTTAAGACCCAAAAAAGGGATATCTAGCCTCTGAAAGTCATGGAAAATTTTTAAATTGAGGGGTTTGTGTTAAAAAATTCTATAAACGGGAAAACCCTGTCAGTGGCCCCCCCTGCCAGATCAGTAAAAAGTCTCAATGTATTTTCCATACCACTGGCGTCCAAATAAATGGATTATTATCTGAAAAAAATTATGGTTAAAAACCCAAGCCATAACCAATTTAGCTAAAGAAGAAAAAAATTTTTGGCCCCCATAAGACCCCACACAACTGTAAATAAAAACTTATCAAAAAAAAAAATTTGGAAAAGAAAATTTAAACAGTCATCAATAAAAATTGTTGTAAATCTACTGAAAAATTTACTGTATGGGGAAAAATGAAATTGGGGGGCCAAAAGACGACTCCATGGTAGGAAAAATCAAGACCCAGTCACAGGATACCCGGGAAAAAAATGGGACGCCATTTGTTGCCCCCATTTTTTTAAAAGGACATCTCTATTCCCCTTTCAAGTATCCGGGAATACAACTACCGGGGGCGAAATAAATCCACCCTTCACATAAGGCCAAGCAGGACCTATACCCGAGAAAAATTGGTCTCTGGGTGGCGGGTCTACTTTTTTTAGTCCCTTTCGGAAACCCAAAAGAAGGACAGGGGTCGGTGACAAAAGACGTTCAATATGGAAGAAGAAATTACCCCCAATGCTTCCCCTTATTTGTTCTTGTCCATGAGATTGGACAACTCCCATTTGGTAGGCTGGGATCCTTACGGGAGTTATAATGTGCTATAGATAAAAGGCTCTCCTTTTAAAAGGGGGCTCCCCAGACTTGAAATAGAAAGGGAGTTTTTCCCTTTTCAAAGAAAAAAGGGGTTAAATGATGGGGTGAAAATCGGGTTTTTAAATAGTGTAGTTTTTGAGCGTTACGTTGGCCACAACAGGGTCGGGGCGTAGTCGGCCATCATCAAGGTGTCATAGTCGATGGAGATTATGACGTTGACCTTTAAAAGTCAGGGGAGGCAAAACACCTTCATTTTACACCCAAACAGGGCGGGAGAAGCTGGAAATTTAACATCCACAACAGTCAAATGGATAGTGCTGCATCAGGCAAACACACTTGGTTTAAAAAAAGCCACAGAAAAAAAATCACAGACCATTCACAATCCCGTCTTGCACCACAGCATGAGCCAAAACCTGCATGACCCACAAATTAAAAAGTGCCAAAAAAGCTATATTTAACCATCTTTGACTTAAGGGACATTAAATATCCCAGTCCTGAACGCAGCATGAGCCCCAAACCCTACAGGCCCCCCAGTTTTTAAAAATCCCGGAAAAGGAGTCTTTTTAAACCACCTTTTTAGTTGAATTGGACTTTAAAACATATTTTCCTGCACCGCATATGAAATTAAACCTGTCTGCCCCCACAGAAAAAAAAGTGGGGGGAAAAGGGATCTTTCAACCACCATTTTAGTTTCATGGCTTGGTTCCCTGTCCTGGGCCACAGCATGAGCCCCAAAACCTGCTGACCCCAGATTAAAAAAGTGCCGGAAAAAGGGAGTCTTTCAACCACCTTTTTTTAGTTTCAGGGGACACTGACTTACCGTCCGGCCCACATGACCCGCAACCTTTCATGACCCCAGATAAAAAAGCCGGAAAAAGGATTTTTTTTCAACAACCATTTAGTTTCCTGGAATATATGTCCCTGCCTGGGAAAGCGATTGCCCCTCCGTATGATGCGGCCCAAATTTGAGCTTCACTTGGAAAATACTGGGGGTTTAAACGCCCCTTTCCCCCCAGGTGCCCTTTTTCTTGCATTCTTTTTCTATTTTACTCAACGGGGCTGGGGGAAAATTGCCCCTCTGTACTTTTTTTCCTGCCCTGCTCCATACTCCATTCCTCTGAATAACCTACATCGGTCAAGTTTTCCTGACCTCCTTGTAAAATTCAGAGGAATTTTTTTACCACTATTTTGTACATGCAAGTTTTTTAGTAGTTTAATTCTAGAAAACACATTTTTTAAATAGGGGTGGAATCCCACCATGTCTTTGTTTCTCTTTTTTTTAAATTGTATTAAAAGGGTTTTTCTCAATAAGGGAATGATGCTATTTAAAGAAACTTGCAAAAACAAGTCATTTTGCATATTGTCCCTTAAACAGGTCCTACCTATTCCTGTTCTGACACACCATCAACCTTGAGCCATTTTTACAATTGTGAAAACAAATGTCTGTTAGAAACAACATTTTTTTTTAATAGGACCCGTAGTAAGCTGCATTTTAAAGCAAAATGCCCCAAAAATTTAAAGCATACCCTTACCACTTTGGAAATTGTAAGAACAAATGTCTGTTAGAAAAACATTTTTTTTTTAAAAAAAGGACCTGTAGTATTTATGCATTTCAAAGCAGCATGACCAAAAAATTATAAAAAAGCTTTTCCCGCCACTGTTAAAAAAATTTTGAGGGAAAATGCCACTTAAACCACATTTTTGTTCCAAAGACCATGATTTTTGCTGATTCACAGCAACAAAGACCCCAAAAAAATTTAAATATGACTTCTCACCACATTTTTAAAAAATTTTGGGGGGGGAAATGCCACTTAAAAACCACATTTTGTCCAAAGGACAGATTATTGCGTATCTCACAGCACATGACCCCAAAAAATCTAAAATGACTTTTCCCCCACATTAAAATTGTGAGGGGGAAAAGCCCCTTAAAGCCACATTTCTGTTCCAAGGCCATAATTTTTTGTGTTCTCACAGCAACATGACCTCAAAACCCTTGACAAGCGAAAACTTTAAAGATAAAGTGGGAAAGGGGAAAACGGTGTTTTATGAAACCTTGGGGGTCTTTTACAGTCTCCTCACAGCAAAACCAGAAAATGAACTGGGGAAAAGAAATAAAAAATTTCAGTAAGAAATGTCTTTTAAAAAAAAATTTTTTAAGAGGACCTTTTCTATTTTAAGAGGAAAATGTGAAGTAACCCCGGGAACTAATCTGACCCCGGGAAATTGGGGGCCACAACTATCAAGATCCCATGCCTATTCATCTTGATGAAAGTCAAACGATCCACATTTTCTGTGGAAAGCCGGATGCGTTTTCTGTAAGACTCCCCCAGCGTGCTAAGGTCCCTCAGATATGACGGGCGCGGGGAGGACAACACCTTATGGCGTGGCCCCCCCGGGGAGCTTGGGCCATTTGCCATTTTGGATACCCAGAAGTCTATTGGGTCCGGGAAAAGATAGTTTGCACCCAAAACTTTCTGGTTCGTGTGTTGGGTTGTGCCCGCATTGCATGCTTTGGGGGGTGGTAAATAAAGATTGTCATGGTCACCCATTAGGCTTCTGCCACTTTGCCTGCTGGCTCTGCTACGGCTTTCTTGGCATTTACTGCTATCATGTCGCTGATGTTGTTCCACCGTGACATTTTTGGGGGCGTGAAGCAGAACAACGATGTCTCCAATTGATCAAACAGCAAGGTCCCCTTTTCCTGCTTTTTTTTCCAATTTGGGGGGGAAGGGGAAAATGCTGAGTTTTGTTTTTTTACCGGGGACAGGAGGGGGGGCCACCCCGTAACTGTTTTTCTTTTGATGGCCTTAATGCGAGGATCATGTTGGGGGAAAGGAGCATCCAAGCACTCATGGAGAGATGGAGCCTTTATTTCCCCAAACCTCTGGGGCAAGGGGACTAGCAAACGATCTTCCTCTTCCCCCCCTGCCCCAATTCGCGCCAACCTCTTTCCAAGGCAGGGGCGTGGTAAAGTCGGGGTCTAGGAATACCTCCCCCCTCCTCCTCCTATTCCCCGGCACAGCTTCAACAACCCTGACTTGCCCGGGATGACCCTGAGGCTGAGCGCCACCTTTCACTAGCCTGGGTCCCGAACCACTGCCTAATGAAGCCATGAAAATGTGAACGTCGGCCTTTTGGGTTTTACGGGGAGAAAGGGTCCGTGCCGCATCTGTGTCCCTCTCCTCATCCTTGTGGGGGACCGTTGTTTCAGGTGCCAACTCGTTCCAAACAAGAACCCCAACCATGCTGACAAGGGGATTGCCGCATGACCATTTTTTTGGGGACTCTTTAAAATGGCAAAGGGTGGGGCGAGCTCTTTCACCTGCCTCCACTCTCGGTGGCTCAACACCCCGAGGTCCGCACCGCTGCGTGTCAGGCCATGTGTCACTTCGTACTGCGTAATGGCATTGCGCTGCTGCCACAATCACTGGAGCATGTGGAGGGTGGAATTCCAGCGTGTTGCCACGACAACAATGAGACGGTTTACGGGGAGACCAAGCTGACGGTGCAACACAGCCAGGCGGGACGAAGCAGGGTGCGAACGGCGGAAGTGCGAACTTACACATCGAGCCTTCCTCAGCAGGCAGTCCAGACCCGGGTAGCTCTTTAGAAATTTCTGGACGACAAGGTTCATGACATGTGCCAGGCAAGGGATGTGCTCCAGCCTACCGATCTTAAAGGCGGCCAGCAGATTTTGCCCGTTCTCGCACACCACCTTGCCTGGCACAAGGTTCTTGGCACCCAGCCAGCGCTCGGTCTCGTTGCGGAGAGCCGTCCACAGCTCCTGACCTGTGTGTGGACGGTCTCCAAGACAGATTAATTTCAACACGGCCTGGTTTCTCTGGGCACGTAATGCCACCAGAGGAACTTGGGGGAAAGAACCCTGCACCATCCCTGCAGTTTTGAAGAGCGTGCGCCGAGCCTGAGAGCCACAGCAACCCCCAGAGACATCCACCCAGCTCACCCAGTGAGCTGTCACAGAGATATAGCGGCCTTGGCCGTGCTTACTAGTCCATGTGTCGGTGGTCAGATGGACTTTTCCGGCCACAGATGCAGACAATGCGCTTGAAATTTATAGATGACACGTGGCTGGCCAGGGCAGGGACGGCTTTTCTGGCAAAGAAATGCCTGCTCGGCATCTGGTATTGGGGGAAGGCAAGGGCCATGACGTGGCGGAACCCTTCTGTGTCCACCAGACGGAAAGGCAACATTTCCAAGGCCAAAAGCCTGGCAATGCCGACATTCAGGCTTTTGGTTTTGGATGGTTTGGGTTAAAGTGTTTCTTCTGCTCCCAAACCTGGAAGACAGAAGGCTGGCTGCTAGACTGGCCGCTGTATGGCGTGCAAGTCGTCAAACTAGCGGAAGGAGAAGGGGTAGGATGGGTCTCTGGTGGTGCTGGTGGTACTCTGGCGACGGTGGAGGTTGAAGCGGAGGCTGATCTCTGATCATGACTCTGAGAGAAATGGGCAGCTGAGGAACGCTTGGTGGTGCAGAGGAGGAGGAGGCGGAGACAGAGGGTGTGACAGTGGTTGGAGGCCCGGCGTCGGTCTGGCCTTTTTTGGCCAAGTGTTGCCTCCATTTCAACTCATGCATTCGCTGCATGTGACTAGACATGTTGTTGGTGGTTAAACACCTAACGTTCTTGCCTCTACTTATGCGTTTACGGCAAAGGCGGCATATGACATCGCTGGGTGAATCAGAGGCTTGCTCAAAGAAGGCCCAGGCTTGAGAGGTCCTGGACCTATTTGACGGCGATAAGCGAGGAGCAGGGTTTGCGCTGTCTGTGGCTGGCGGAATCATATCAGCGGACTTCTGCGACCGCCCTTTCCCTTTTTGAGGCGGGACCCGTACTGACACTACCCCATCGTCTTTCTCCTTGTCCAGTGATGAAGCGCTCACAAGCAAATTCTGCTGAAAAGACCACGTTGGATCCGCAATGTCGTCATCATCATCATCAACACAGGTGACTTCGTCGTCCTGAAATTCTGCATCCAGGAGCTGCGGGCTACAAGCAAGAGGGACTGCAAGGCGTTGCCGACCGCCCGGGATATTTGCCGATTGACCGGCTTCCTTCTCCTCCTCTGATGGCATCAGTAACTGGGCGTCAGAGCAGAGAAAATCATCCTCTGGCCTCTTGATCTTTTAACATGCCTTCTGACCCCAACCGCATTTTGTCATCAAAGAGGTCTTCAGAAAATGGATTATCCACAGTGGTGGGTACACGAGTTGACATTTGGGCTGCTTCATGTTGGACGGATGCTGGTGATGCTGATGACGACATTTGTGGCCGTGACTGGGAGGACGAGGAGGTAAGACTCCTGGATGCAGGTTGCATTAACCCCTGAAGGACAGATTGGCAACGCTGTTCGTTACTGAGATTCACAGGGCCCTGACCCAGCGATGATAGGCCTGACGGTCCTGCAACTGACGATCCGCTGGCATGCGTGTTGTCGCCAGCACTGGAAGGAGCACCTTCTCTCATACCTCTACCTCCATGTCCTACCCCCCTCTTTGCTCGCTTACCACCTGAATTTCGCTCCATGTTCAGAAATATACAAATTTGAGAAGGTATGGAAGAGTTTTGGAAAGTCTCTTATTAAAAGACGGCAAATCACAGCTATTCTCAAATCCCTCAAATCAAAACAAAATTGCTGGATTCAAATATAACTGCAAAGTAGATCTATTAACAAAGCTGGCCTGCGCCAAAGTGAAAAAACACGTATCTGAAATGTATTCGGATAATAAACTGTATTTTTGGCACCTATCAATTCACCTGTGGTGACTACAAAATTGCTGTATTCAAATTTAACTGCAAAGTAGATCTATCAACAAAGCTGGCCTGCGCCAAAGTGAAAAAACACATATCTGAAATGTATTCGGATAATAAAAGGTATTTTTGGCACCTATCAAGTCACCTGTGGTGACTACAAAATTGCTGTATTCAAATTTAACTGCAAAGTAGATCTATCAACAAAGCTGGCGTGCGCCAAAGTGAAAAAACACGTATCTGAAATGTATTCGGATAATAAAAGGTATTTTTGGCACCTATCAATTCACCTGTGGTGACTACAAAATTGCTGTATTCAAATTTAACTGCAAAGTAGATCTATCAACAAAGCTGTAGTGCGCCAAAGTCAAAAAACACGTATCTGTAATGTATTCGGATAATAAAAGGTATTTTTGGCACCTTTCAATTCACCTGTGGTGACTACAAAATTGCTGCATTCACATTTATGTGCAAGGTGCCTCAATGAACAAAGCTGTAGTGCGCCAAAGTCAAAAAACACGTATCTGTAATGTATTCGGATAATAAAAGGTATTTTTTGGCACCTATCAATTCACCTGTGGTAACTACACAATTGCTGGATTCAAATTTAACTGCAAGGTGGCTCTATCAACAAATCTGGACTGGGCAAAAGTGCAAAAAACACATATCTGTAATGTATTCGGATAATAAAAGGTATTTTTTTGGCACCTATCAATTCACCTGTGGTAACTACACAATTGCTGGATTCAAATTTAACTGCAAGGTGGCTCTATCAACAAATCTGGACTGGGCAAAAGTGCAAAAAACACGTATCTGTAATGTATTCGGATAATAAAAGGTATTTTTGGCACCTATCAACCTGTGCTGACTACAAAATTGCTGGATTCTAATTTAACTGCAAGGTGGATATATGAACAAAGGTGGAATGGGCAAAATTGAAAATGAACACCTATCTGAAATGTATACTGATAATTAAAGTGGAGTTTTGCACCTAACAAAGAGACCTACAGTTACTAGAAAAGATGTGTATCCTAATATAAGTTCAGGCTGCCCAATATCCAGGAAATATTTCAATAGAAAACTGTTAATAATAAAGCTATTGCAGTGCAATGTCTACACTAAGTCTTGGTGAACTTTATCCAGTAATCTTTATAGAGCTTGTCCGTGTTCGCCCACCCCCCCCCCCCACCGCTCCCCTCCGTGACTTTACAGCGGTAGATGCTCCTTTAAAATTTTTCTACCAAACCTAAAAGAAATTTTTCCCAATCTCTAATCAAACCCTAATTTGAAAGGGAAATCACGGCAAACCCGTAGATTTTCTCTGTGAAAAAATAGTTTAATTTCGTTTATTTTGTTTGGACACAAACGGGAGCCCCCGTCCTTTCGCTCTGAGACCCTGGGGGGAAGACACTAAAGCTGAACGGGAAGGGGCTGTTCTATGTAAAACGAGGTCATGTGATTTTTCCACCCAAATCGCAACCAAACACATCCCGTCATGACACCACACACACTCCCCCTGCTCTCTTCGTAAGCTGTTTTTGTTTGGCCGCCAAGATGACGGGAAGCGCCAAAAAAGGGGCGCATCTTAATAATGATGCCAGATTTTAACCAAAATTACCCGAAATGATCAAAAAATTTTCCGATCAACATAAAAACGGGGCCGATTTAAAATTTTTGTCGATAATTACCCGCCCCAAACCACAAATAGTGTGAATAGAGGTTAAGGGGTTAATATAATAAAAGTTAATTTTAAGTTTTTTAACAATAAAAACGATAAGGTTAAGTTTGCCTAGGGCAAAATAGGGGAAGGGGTAAAGGGAAATCGGGTTGAACACTCTTCCACAAACGTTTTTAGGGCAAACAGGGTACAAAAATTTAAAACTACGGAAAAAATAGTAAATAAGTGATAAAAAATACGCTCTCTGATCTCTTGCGAGCTTCCCAAATTTTTTTTGTAAAATTATGCAACATCCAAGGTGCCCCCAAAACCCCCTTTTAAATACAAAAGAAGAAAACCAGAAAGGGCCCACAGGGAAATGGCTTTGTGTGTAAAAGGGGCAGTACTCCTGTCGGGGCCTGTAGCCTTTTTAGCGCGCCCCCCTAAATATAGCTACCCCAGTCCCATCTTTTCAATTACCCATTGAAAGGGGAAATTAATTTTTTTAACCTGTGAATTTTTTTCGTTACCCCCTTAAACCCAAAAATTGGCTTCCCACTAAATTTTTTCCACGAAATTAAAATTTACTTTTAAGGAAAGGGAAAATTTTGCGGGCTTCTCCTCACCTGTGGTAGTATAAAAATTAACCTGAACATCATCTCTCTTTGACTCTAATGGGGTTCGGTTTGGCATTTGGCCAAAATTTCTCAAAATTCGGCATTCGGCCCGAACTCAAAATTTGTAGTGCTCGCTCATCTCTAGAGGTGAGCAATTCTTTATGTTCTATTGGAGTCACAATTTTATCTGCTCTAGAGAGCCATCCAGTCCGGGTAAAATCCGTTTTTAAAAAAACGTTTTTGTTTTCAAATAATAAGTATGACTACTTTTTTTTCCCCTTTTGCCCACATATTTCCCAAAAGGGGGTGGCTTAATGGGTTTTTTTGGATTTCACTATCTGCTCGTGTAAGGCAGAATTTGATAAAAATAAAATTGTTTTCGAAAATAGAGTTTGTTTTTTCACAGCCCCAAAAATTTTAAAAAACCCATTAAATGTTTTGATCCAAAAAAGGGTACTGAATCCTTATTTTCACCACCTGTTTGTTTTTAATTTAAGTTAATTTTTAAAAATTTTTTTAAAATAAAATGACCTGCTAAAACCCCAAAAGCAGGTCATCTATTGATCTCCTGTATCAGACCAGGGAATTCAAAAAAAAGGGTTTTTTCAGTATATAATTTATTCTCCCCCCAAATTTATAAACATGTTTGCCAACGATGGGGAAAAAGTAGACCCCAACAGGGCTCCTGTTATTTGAATATAGTGTGTGCTTTGATAGAAAAAAAAAAAAAAGTTTCAAAAAGAAATTTTAATACACATGATTTAAAAAAAAAGATAAAAACCTCTATAAAGCAGTGGGTGTTTAAAAAATATCAAGTACTTTTTTTAGTCATGTTATGGGGACACACAAGAAAAACAGACCTTTGACAAACATAAGTCATCCCCAAATGTAATTTTTCACACCCAAATTTTAAAAAATTTAAATTTCCTCCAAGACAGTAGATTTTCTTGAAAAAGGGTTTTTTAAAAGATGGGAAAAAGGTTAAAACAACCCATTGACTAAAAATTTTTTAGGAAAAAACCCCCAAAACCAGAAATGATAAGGGCTCAAATCTGGAGGGGAGCATCGCCCGGGGTACTTTTTTTGGGCCCATAAAAAAAAAAGGGGTTAAAGGGTTAACTTACTATAAGCTGCCCTTTTTTTTTTCTGTAAATTTAAAAATGTTTTTAATCTTAATGCCAGGGCCCCTTTAAAAAATTTTTTTTAAAATTTTTTAATCCCAAAGAATTTTTAGGGTCCCCTTAAATTTTTCCCCCTAATAAAGATAACCCTCAAAAAATTTTAAAATTTTTTTTTAAAGATTTACCCTTTGGTCGGTTAAATTTTCCCCGTTTTTTTTCCCCGATAAATTTTTTTGGGCTTCGGATCCACAGCCAAACCAAGCACCCCCCTGTAAGACTCAACAAAAATTTCCCTTTTTAAAAATTTCACTTAAACTCCACCTACCAACTAAGGGGTAGCCAAACCCGTTTTTTTTTAAGACATTTTTTCCCTTTTTAATTTTTTGGGTAAACCCGTAAAAACTTTCATCAGAACATCTGTCCCCCTCGCCCATTTCTTACAGGGGGGACGGGAAAAGGAAAAGAATAAAACCCGGGGGGGGAAAACGCCAGCTTTTTAAGAAAAGGGGCATTTTCCCCTAACCCGGGGCTACCCCTCCCGCATCCAGGGGTTTTTTTTTTTTAAAAAAAAACTTTTAAGTTGCCAAATTTTTCCCCATTAACCCTATAAAAAAACCCCCCCCCTTTGTGACGACCCCAAAAACAATTTTCAAAGGAGAGTCACCCCGCCCGGGGGCTTTAAATTCCCAAAAAAACTGACGACAGCTAATATGGGAAAACCCCAAGCCCACCTGCAAATTAGGGGGTAAAAACCCAAAGGGGCCACTTAAAAAAAGCCGCCCAAAACCCACACGTGGGAACACCAAACCAAAAACAAAAAAAAAAAAAAGGGGTGGGGGGAAAAAAAATAAATAAATTTTTTTAAAAAAGGGGGCCCCCCCAGAAACCCGGGCCCGTCTGAAAAAAAAACAAAAAGGGTTTTTTTTTTTCATTGCAGAACCCCCAACAAGTGAAAATGAGCAAAAAAAGCTTTCTTTTTTTTTAAAAACAATGGGCTGTTCCCTTTCATGCATAGACATGCAGGGTTTAACCCGGGGTAAGCAAGCTCTTTTTTTAAAATTAATTTTTTTTTAAAAAATTTAATGGCCCGAAAATATTCAAAATATTAGTATTGAGAAAAAAACGGCCTTTCAAAATTTATTTTAAAAAAACCAAATCCAACTAATCCGTTTAAAAAAAGAAGGTTTTTTTTTTTATCCCCATGTATTACATCGTAAAAAGTTTGAAAATGAAGTTTTTTTATATTTTTTAATGCACACTACCTAATAATCAGGAAAAAAAAACAATTTTAACCCAGGGGGGGACACTGACTGGGGATTTATTATGGAATTTTATGTATTTGATAGCAAAGTGCATTTACTTATTCGACTCAAAAAATACTCAGGTTAAAAACTTTTGCAAGAATAAAAAAAAATTTTAAAAAATTTCCCCAAAGTTCAAAATTTTACTTTTTAAAAACTGGGAATTAGCACAAAATGAAAAAATAAAATTGTTAACTTTAAAACAATAATTAAAAATAAATTTTAAATTAATTCCCCAATGTTCAGCAAAACCCAAAAAAAACCCATTTGTAAAAATAAAAACGCTAACCTTCCAAAAAACCCCCAAAACAGAAAAGGAAACTAATTAAAATTTCCAAAGGGTTAAACCCCCAAAATCTTAAAAAAAAAAAGAACCCCCAAAAAAAACCCCCTGAAAGATCCAGAAAAGTAAAAAAAAAAACCTTTCCCAAATAC
>JAODAL010081842.1:0-11774 GCA_025379985.1 Phyllomedusa bahiana
AAATTTTACCCTAAGCAGGGAGTGAATCACCCACTGAAGGACTGAATCAAAGCAAACAAATTATTTAACAAGTTACTTCACAAAACAAAGGACAGTGCTGTGAGGACTGAAAGCATGCTTTCTCTGTAATTTTGAAAAGATAAACAATTTATTCCGTCAGATTAACCTCCCAAGAATTGAATATGCTAATCCTGCTTAGAACCACCCGCAATCTAGGAGTAGAGTAAGTGCAAAACTGAAAAAAACCAAGTGAAACAGCGCGTGAGAAAATCCCTTTTAACCAGTTGACCCAAGGGGGTTTTTTAAGATGCACCTAATGACACCTAATTTAACCCACAAGCCTTTTACAGTACAAAGCTCGGGGCCATTAAATCATAAACCCCCTAATGCAAATCAGCTTCTCCCCCTCTGCACATCACATTGGCCTTTTTTTATGCACCTATCCGTTTTATAAGCTATTACAGCAGGAAATTCCCCAAGTTTTATGTTTTTTTCTTTTTCAAAAATCAACTGGGGTCGGCCCTTTCAGGACTCAAAAAAAGGGGGCTAACCCGAGCAGGGGAGCGCGGTTCATGGATCTCATGGGGTAAGCATGATCAAGACCGTGACCATTTTTGGCACCTCAGCCTTTTGGGAGATTTGCTTCTTGCAGATATCAATGACGTAATGTTATGTAACTAAAAAATTAATTGGTCTGTTTTTATAATGGAACTATTTAAAAAGTGACAGGAGAGCTTCTAAAAAAAACATTTCAAGGAAAAGTGGAGGGCTATCACTTAAACCCTGGCGCCCCTTAAACGAGGCCTTTCCCAGCTGTTGGGAAACTACAACTCCCCTGCTTTTAAAAAAATTCAAAACAGGGGGAATATGGGGTTGAGTTGAGTGGAGGGCGCATTTTGAGGATGCCTGCGACTTACCCATCAGGTTATTAGCAATGGCTGCTGTAATCTATGTAGTTTACTGGATCTTATCTGCAGAAGTGTCTTTTAAATGCAGTTTTTGAAGCCAAAATAAGGCCTCGTTCACACGGCGTGTGCGGCTGCGGTTCCCGCGGCCAAACCTCGCCCAACCCCGCCCCAAACTCGCGCCCCAACGCGGGTTTTGCGGCGCGGCGGTGGGGGTGGTGTTGGCGCGGGGGGGGGGTTAGGGGGGCAGCTTGCGACGAGGGGTTCCCCCATGCAAATTTAAAAGCAGGGGAAACCGCGGCGCGAGCCCCTCCCGCCGCGCACCACCCGCGGCGACGCCGCGCAGGAAGAACTCCCTGTCAGGAATTGACGGGGAGAGTTTTTCCACACGCGGGGGTTTGGGCCGTGGTTTCTAAGGGATTCCGGAGGGGGGGGAAGTGGGGAATTTTAAAACGGGGTTTCCCCTTTGGAAAAACCATTTTAATTTAAAACTAGGTGCGTTTTGGGCCCCCAGTTAGGGCCCGGGGGAAAAGGGGGGGCCGGTGGGGGAAACCCGCGGCCATAACCGTGGCCAAACACGCCGTGTGAACAGGGCCTAAGAAAATGGTATGTGGGAAAGCAACCTCAAAGGCAGTATGCTAAAAATGAGGTTTATATCACAGGGTCGGTGGGTAAGTAGCGATGTTTTGGGTTTATCCCACTGCGGGGAAAACCCACTATAAAACAAAAACGGGGTTTCCTAAAACCCCGCCCCACAAGCCCAAGGGCCCAGTGAGATGCGCTAAACCCTTCTTTTAAAAGGGTCTAGGGAAAAGAGGGGGAAAGGGAAGGATAAAGGGCTTTTGGGGCCCCCATATTCTAGTGATTCATGAGGGGTCCCAAGGGTGGGGGGGGCCCCCCTTTTGATGAGAAACAGGTGTTTAAGTGTCATTTTTTAAAGTTTTGTAAGCCCTCGCGGGCAGGGGTCCTCTCCCTCTGTCCCAGTTTTAAGTCATCTTAAAACATCCCAAAAATCGGGCAAAAAAAGTATTTTTAAAAAAGCTTTATATAATTTTTGATTAATCAAAACTTCAAAAATTTTTAACAACAAAAAAACCTGGGGGTTTACTTGCTTTGTACATATTCCTTCCTTCTTATATACAAAGAATGTACAGAAACCCTGGAATCAAGGGCGCTTTAAAAAAAATTTGAAAATTAAAAAATTTTGTAAAAAAAAACCCCTCAAAAAACCAGAAAACTTTTTTAGGATTAACTAATGAAAGTTTTTCAGCATTTGGTATTGTTTTTTTGCGGGCCCTTTAAAGTGTCCTCCATTTTTAAAATTTCCCATTGAGGGAAACACAATGATTACCCCTCATTCCTTTCACGGGCCACATTGTTCCCAGATTTCCATCGCCCCAGCCAAACTTGCAAAATTTCAAATTTACTATTTTCCCAAAATTTTATTACTTTTATGTCTTGCACTTATCTTTTTACCTCCCTTATGGCGGGATTTGGGCTATGCCAAAAAAGGGGGGGGTGTGCACCTGTTGTCTTTACGGGATTTTTGTTGGTTTTTGGACCACCCACCTGCCCTTTTATTTTTTTTGTCTTTTTTTCCTTTTTGAGTTTTAACCCTCCCTTTTGTCTGACATTTATCTTTTTTTTAATTATTTTTTGTGATATTTGTGCTGCTTTTAAAATTTTTTTCCCTTTTAAAAGGGTAATAAAGTTAAAGGGTTTTGCCACGATCCCCTTTCATCCCTCCTCCCTCCAGCTCTTCAGTCTGTGTGCTCAGAGGAGGCATTTTGTGATTTGTTTGTTTTTGATTTCAGTAAACCCAGCGGAGGGCATCACCATCCCTTTTCCTCTCTGGTGGGTCAAAGAAAGGTCTGTTTGTGTAAAGATTTGTGAGTACTGAGGGGTAAAGTTTTTGCCTCCAGATACAAGGGCCCTAGGTTCAAACCCCTGCAGTAACAAAAACCCTTTTTTTTTTTCTATTTATCAATGCACATACTTAATTGAGGGTTTCTTTTTTATTTATTTGACTGTTTGACTAACAAAAGGAGAACAAGGAGGGGATAAAAAATTGACATACCGGGGGGTTTAAACACTAAATAGTGCCGGGAGGATGTTGATTTTCTGGAGAAATGTGGAAACCGGGAAACAAAAGGGACTCTCACCCCTTTGGCCCGAAATCCCTGGAGACGAGCTGTAAAAAGGGGGATACTAAAGGAGCAGCAAAGGGTCAAAACGGTGCAAAATTTTTAATTTTAATGAATGGTTGAAAATGTTTGTTTTTCATTTGAAAAGTTTTCCCACGTCAATTATACTTCATGGCAAAACCCCCTTTTTAAAAACTATTTTACATTACTTTTGCTCTTCTCCTGCACATTTTTGTCTTGTTCTTTTTGATTAGTTTTTGGTTATTTTTGAGGAAAACTATACTTTTTTTTTTGGGTTCAGTGATTACTTTTTGGGGTTTGTATACCCCTTTTTTTAAAATTTTACATAAAAAACGTAAACTTAAAAATAAAAGACTTTTCCCCAATTTAAAATGCTCTTTTTTCGATCAGGAAAAATAAGAGCTTTTATCTTTTCTGACGGGAACACAGGTTTTTTGGGTTTTCCACCCCTTGTGTCTTTCCTAATTAGAAAAAAAGCGGGGAGGGGGGACTTTCACCAGGCCGGGAAGCAGCTTGAAAACCCAAAAATTTTTTTTTTTCTAATAAGCAAAGAAAGGATTAATTACTTTTGTTCTTTTATTTTTTGGGGCCCGTAATTTCTCGGGCCTATAGATGCCATCTGTTGCTCTCATTTTCATTTGAAATTTTAAAAAAAGATGTGAATCGGCTGATAGGCTAAATCACTGCTTTTAAACCCCCCACGCTTGACCAGGAATACTAAAGTTTCCCTTTGGGCTCTGTGAAACAGCGGGGTGAGAAAACCCTTAAAATTTCTCCCCCCAAAAAAACAATAAAAAAATTAAAGGCAACATTTGTCAGAAACCGGGCACAATCTTCACTAAAAAAATTACTAAAGGCTTATTTCCCTAAATCCTCATGCAGGTTAAAGCCCATTCCCAATAGGAAACGAGAATCTGAAAGGGATTTAGGGAAGGAAAAAATTTACAAAATAGGAAAAAAGACCCCCCAAAACCGAAAAAAGGCTCCCGAATATCCCCCTGCACAAAAATTTTAAAACGACAGTCGAAGAGTTATTTGAATTGCACCTTGTTGCCCTTTATAAAAGCCTATTGGGGGAAACCCAACTATTCGCTCAGGCTGGATTGAAATTTTGGGTTTTCAAACCCTTATTTAAAAAGTAACGTACATTTTATTTTTGTTTGGGACTTTCCAGATTTGTTTTATCTTTTTAATTACTCTTCAACCCCCCTGGAAAAAATTTATCACATAAGTGCCATTCAAACCCGCAGCCCCCGCCTCATCTCCCTCAAAATAGGTGATTTCCCATTGCTACATTTTTTTAATTCCACCAAATTTTTTTCCCCATTCCGTCACTTGTACCTGAAAACCCTAATTTTAAAATCTTCTTGGGCCACATTTTATTAAACGGTTTTTGGGGCTAAAACCACTTTTTTTTCCCCAAAAGATTTCTATGGGGAAAAAAGTGGGGTTTTAGACCAAAACCCCTTTCATACATGTGGCCCCCCGGTTTTCTCATTTTTTTACAATCTCCATTTCAGCAAAATTAATATAAAAAAACAAAAGGGTCATTAAAAAAATAACTTTTTATTAAAAATAGATAAAATGAAGTCTACTACAACAATTTTCAACACCAAAGGGGGATAAGGAGAAAAAAACTTTAAATGTTTAAGTTAAGGGACCCGTCCCAAACACCTATTAAAACCCAAAATCAACTATTAATACTCCCTTGGGCCCAAACCACAAAAACAGGAAAAACGCCCCCCTTTTAAAGGGGGTTTCTGTCCGCAACCCCGGCCCCCAACAATTTTAAAACCCCAAAATTTCCCTCTGGTTTCCCGGGCCCCAAAAATTTTCAAACCCTCCAAAAATACTGGGGCTCCTCAGGGGACAATTTGGGAAAAAAGATTATTTTATTTTATTTATTTTATGCGGACTGAGGAAAAAAATGAAAAACAGAGAGGGAAATATTTCACAAAGGGAAGGTATAAAAATAAAAAATTTTTTTTGTTGTTGTTTTCAGTTTGTTTTTTGCACCTTTTCCAAACTTTCAAAAAAATAGAGCAACTTTTGGCTGTTTTTAAGGGGTTTCTTCAAAAGGCGTATAAATCATTGGAAAGGGAAGGAAAGAGGCCGCTTTAAGGGATTTGATTACAGCCTGATAAAAGCCGAAACACCCGGATTTTAACAAAAAACTTTAAAACTTGGGAAAAAACTTATTGGGCCCCAAAAATGCGGGTTTGTGGGATTTTAAAAAAACTTTTTTAAAAAAAAAATTAAAAAAAGGGAAATGATTCCACGTGGGCTTCGATTTAAGGAAAAGGGTTCCCCCCACGATTTATTCATCAGAGTTTTTTTTCCAAAAAGGAATTCCATTTTGTCTAATTTTTTTTTTAAAAAATTTATGGAAAATTTTCACTACCAATGAGGAAAAAAAAATTGGAAGAAAAAATCAAAAGAAAAACAAAACTGGATAAGGAATTTTTCGACATTCAAAGGGCATATCTACCTTTGAAAAAAATTTACGCAAATACAGGACAATGTATTTCAAACAAGAGGATTTTGTGGGTTTAAAAGAAACAAGCCAAATTTCAAAAAAAAACATGTTTGACTTTACACAAGATCAAGTTTTGAATGGGGGGAATTTTTATTCCAAAAAAAAGTTCCCCCAAATCCATTCTCAAACAAAATCGTAAACCAAGAAGCTGGAGAAAATCGGGGGGGAAAATTTGGAAAAAATTTTGATTTTTGGGAAAATGGAATCAGAACAGGGCCCTTTTTAAACAGATACACAAGGAGGGCTTCTTCTGCCCTTTCATCGTATTATAAAAAAGCAAAAAAAAAACCCCAAATTCAAAAAAACGAGGGGAAAAGCACAAGCCCAAAATTTTCCGGGGGGAAAGGGGGGTAGAAAAAAATAAAAAGGGAAAAAGAAAAATCCAAACAAAGACAGAAAATCCCATTGGCCCCCCTTTTTCCTCATTTGATGTTGTCAATTTATCAATATGGATTTGGGACAGGAACATTTTACAAAGCTTGTCCCTTGGGGGCTGAGTTATGCGGTTTGAACAGGCTTCGACCTCTTTACAACATTGGAAGGACAAAAATAAGTTCGGTTTAAAGGGGCTTGACGTTCGGGGGCACTTTTTTTTTAAAACCTGATCATGAAAAACAGATTGAATTATCCGAAAATGAAAAAAAAATCTTAATCTATTCCCTAATCCCAAAAATTTTTGGGGAAAAGTTATGTTTTTGTCGTTTACAGGATTTGGAAAAAAGAGTTTTTTTCTTAAACAGGGGATTAAAGGGAGACAGGGCAAAATTTTAAAATTCATAATAAAACTTTTTAACCCATCCCAAACCAAAACCCCTTCCCTTTAAAAAAATTTCCCGGTTTTTGGTACAGAGGGGATTTAAACGACTCCGAGAGGGGTTTTTACCACATCAAAAAAACACTATACTAAACCCTAATTTTAAAAAAGGGCATTACAAGAATTTTAAAAAAAAATTTTGAAATTACCATCAAAAAAAGTCAGATTAAAAAGGGGGGTCGGTTGTTTTTCTTTAAAAAACATCTGATTACATCAATTCTATAAAAGTTACTAGAGGAAAAGGGCAAAAATATGGAAAATTGCAATTTAAACCTACCAAAAAAACCTTTGGGGGAATTACTTTTGACATGGAAGGAGAAAATTTGGGTATTTTTTCTAAAAGGGAAGCAGAATTTTTTGAGGTTAAAGACCCCCAAAAATTCCCCCTCATCTTTGGCCCCCCTAAAATTTTCCAAACAGATGTCTCCGATCCCCAAAGCTCCCCAAAAGTAAACGGTAGGCTCTTTTTTAGAAACATTTAGGCCCGTGGCTGGTTTTTATACTGCAGCCTTTTGTTCAGAGGGTCCCCGGGGTTTTTTTAGGGGCAAATAAGGAGGGCATTGTCGGTTGGAAGGAAAAATATGGCAAAGGGGGTGGACAGGGTTTGTTGCGACGTCATCTCACTTTATACGTGCTTTCCCCAAACATATTGCCTTGTTTTGCCCTTGAATTCCATATTTAAACAATTTACATCTTTTTTTTGATGAGGGAAAATATCCAATTCATTTTTTTTGTTACTAAATTTTTGCTAAAATAATTTTTTTTCATTTGATGACAGATTTTAAATTACGTCAGAGGGTTTCCCAATGGGGGGAAATATTCGCGTCTTTCCCCAATTGGTGATGTCATGGTGGGAGGCAATGTATTTTTTATACTGACAATCCTTCTCACTTCCCCTTGTTGGTGGGCAATTCATAGATCCCTCCTTATAATTGGGGGGACGATGTGCCCTGCCATACCGGCTTTATGGGTATTTACATCAAAATCCTTTAAAATTTTCTTTTACATCCCATTAAAACCCTTTAACACACTTTTTTGGGGATTTACATTTGGGTGTTCACAATGAAAACCTTTCTACATTCTTCCCGCAACCCCACAGCGGGAAATAAATTACATTAAAAAAGCATCACCTAGACATACCCAAAGTATTTTTTTAGGAGAAATGGTACGCGTTTAAAAGAAACTGTAGTAATGAGAATCGACAAAAGGGAGGAACAAAGTAATATCACGATTAAAGAAAGGGGTTTACCCTTATGGGTTTTAAAAAGGGGCATTTCTATTGTAGATAGAAAATCAAGAATAATTATTAGGTTCTATTAAAAAGAAAAGTGTTTTCTATTTCTTCCCCCCCTTTCTTAATTTTTTAAAATACAGTAAACAATTCGGGCAATCAAAAACATTACTATAAATTTTGCCTCTTTAAGAGATGATGACATCTTAATGAAATTTGAAAAAGGGGTGTCAGGATTGTAACCAAAAAACCCAAAAACCCTTAGGTGATCTTTTCTCCAAACCCAACAAATCAGGGGGCAACGTGGTTACACCATTGGGCTTTTATGGGTGTGGATCCCCCGTGTAAGATGTGCAATTATTTGTCCATGTAAAGTTTTCTCTAAAAACTAAAAATGTAAATACAACACAAAACAGTATATAAATGTAATTCAAATGCGTAGTGTATATAGTTAAATGTAGTATATGCAATATTTGTTGGGGGACCCAACCATTAAAAAACCAAGGTTAGATCCGGGAAAACATTTAAGGGTTCAATAATCCCGAAGTTTTTAGATTTTAATTGGAAAACACTTTTGGGGAGTCCACAAGGGTAATGTAAACTCCCTCCAGGTTTTTGGCATTGAAAAATCTTTAAACAAAAAAGAGGGAGTTTTGGGAAAGACATTAAGGGATGGGGGCATTTGGATTCTTGTTTTAAATACCATGTTTCCGGGGGGTTTAAATTTAAAAGAGAAATACTATTCCCTTTTTAGTGCTGTTTTTTATTTTTTATTTAATGTTTTCTCTACTTCCCCTTTTTCTTTGTTTATTGTTTTGTTATTTTTGCATCTACATTGGTTATTGTAACCCCTTTTGGTCCTTCCCGGGCATTAAATTTCAATTTGTATATTTGTTATTTCGGGGAGCACATAATTTTCATACAGCTTTTCATTCCTTGTGGTGCTGCGCATGGCCTTTTTCACATATGTTTTGTGTCTTTTTCCGGTCTGGTAGCGATACGTCATTCCGCTCCCCGCGGTTTCTACAACTGAAGCCGGGGAAAACGCCAACAGGTGAGTCAAATGTTTTTTGTATTTATTTATAAATATGTGAAGGTTTTGTATGTCTGTGTTCGACTAAGGGCGCATTTGCCCGAAACGCGTTTGACAATTAGGTGTTTCATTTTTGTTGCTCTACCTTCTAAAAAACCTGTAAGGAAAAAAAAAACTTTTACAATGACATAATAAAGTGCGTTTTTATTTTTACTGCCTGGTGCCAGTCCCCTGTTCCCACTACTTTTTTTTTTATGTCTCATACATGCTGTGGAGCGGGGACTGCAGTGTTTTGGATATAGGCCATCATACAGGTGAGCTGACTTATTTTTCTCTTTTTGCTGTATAATATAAATATAAATAGAAATATAAGGGCCTTATATTGATCAAGAGAGCTTTATTCTGGCGGTTTATACGCTAGGTGTTTTTTCCTTTTGTTGCAATCCCTTTCGCAAACACTGTCAGTTTTTTTTATACCTCTAAATCTATTTTTATTATTCTTTTCGACCTATTGGTTTTTTCTTTACTTAGGCTAATTATTTGACACATAGTTTAGTTGCTTTTAAAATGAGCTTTTACCATTTCCCCCTGGCCACTATTACGGGAAAATTGCCCTGCAAGGGGGGGTATTGTTATAAAAATTTAGGGCTGTGAAAGGGTTTTCCAAAAGGGTTCGGACACCCCAAGTTTGAATTTTTTTTTAAACCCCCTATTTTAAACCCTTTACGCTGAATGAAACCCAAAAACCCCTAACCCTGGTTAATGTTTAGGGTTTTGGGGTAGGTTTGTACCTTCTAACACCCTTTCCCAGTTTTCCAAAAATTTAACCCCCTTTGTTGTGGAAAGCAAGAATGACTTTTGACATAAGTCAACCCTATGCGTTACACCCACCGTCCCTCTGGTTTGCAATATAAGGGGTAACCTGAAAAACCCTGAATGCGTTGCACATTGCATTGGAAGTGAAGCGGGGAGGCCCCATGTGGGCCCCCGCACAATGCTAAAAAAATCGGTTGAATCTTAAAGCCACTAAAACCCTGGACTTAATTTTATATTTATATTTTTTTTTTTGGGGCATTTTTCCTGAAATTTCATTTGGGCCCGAATTGAATTCTTAGTTCAGGTCAAATTTTTCCTCAACTTAAAAATAAGCACTAAACTTTTTAGAGGCCCCATAAGCATTTGGGAAAAGGCTGAGAACCAAGCGCCCTCTGTTGGATGTAACAAATATTCAATTGCTTTTTACCCACTGTGTTTTGGAAAACAAAATGGATATTTAGCCAAGCAGATCACCCCTCTTAGACAGCCCTTTCAGGGTGTTTGCCCCGTCGTACAGAGAGAGCGTCTGGTTGGCGAGTGGGAGGCAATGATGGCTCAGGAAGATTTCCTTTGGGAAAAGCACCCATATACGTAGGAGATTCAAATTGCCTTTGCACTCCCGAAACATCGCTATCACAAAGACCCGTGGGTCAAAAACAAAATTTAGGATTTGTTAATCCGACAAGGGCATTTGAGCTTTCAGCTTCTTTCCCCAAAAATCTTGTGTTGCGTGCTTATGGAGTGCAAAAGGCAATTTGGATCTTCACACCCTATACGGCCCTCCCCAAGGGGAATTTCCCTTTTTGAGGCCCCACTGTGAGCAACTTTGTATAATATTGTTTTCTTCTTTTGTTTTTTGACGTAGTTTTTTTAAATTCTGTTTTGGTATATAATTATGGGGGGAGCCATCTTGCCTGGCGCTTTTTTAAAAGCATTAAAAAAGGGTGCTGTACAGCGTACATTTTTTTTTCATGGGGTCCATCAAACGGGATAAATGATGCTATATTTTAAAAGAATGGGCTTTTACGGATGCAGCGATATCAATTATGTGTAACTTTTTAATTTTTTTATTCGTATAAAGGAGGAATGAATTAATCTTTTAATATTTTGTATTCTTTTTTTTATACTTTTCAAACATTTTCTTTTTTACTTTAACATTGAGTCCCCCAAGGGTACTTGACCACTAAGGAGTTCAATCGTCTGTATAAACCATGCAGAAAGGTATACCAATACAGTAGTTCTATTACTAACTTCATTAGGCTTCCAGCTGCCATGGACACTGATCGGCACCCGGTGATCTCATCACGGGAGTGTCAATGGGAGTGAGGAATTCAGGCCATGATATATGGCTTAACAGGTTGGTTGTTTGTTTGTTCTGTTGATGAACATATTAAAAGGAGATGTTGTATGAAAATATGAAAAACTGAAAAAATTAAGTAAAAGTGAAAAAGGAAATATATTGAAAATAGAAAAAATGGAACAGCACATGTGGTTACGGGGTGTCAGCTGACACCAACCTCCTATGTTTCAGACACTATTTATGGACCTTACCGGCACAAGACGTACTCATACATCACATGTCGGTGAGAGGTTAACATAAAAACATAAGTTAAGCAATAGGTCATTTTCCGATCACACATTTCCTTGGCAAGGTAGGCAAGTAGTTAATGCCAATCAAAATGATGGAAATACCCCTTTAATTTTGTTTTACCCAATAAGAATCCACCAGAGGTGTCTGGATGTAGCCTACTCTTTCCTCCCCATTGAAAACATGAGCATACTTGGCAGAACCGAGCATTCAAGTGTATGGGGGGTTTGGGGAGCAGGGGCAGAACAACGGGTAGGCGAAGGTAGGCAATTGCCTAGGGCTCCACTTCATCCCAGGCAGGAAGGGGAGCAAATAAATATGGAGTGGGGTGAATTTTACATTGGGAGGGTAGGGGTGGGGCGCTACATGCCTTATTTGCCTAGGTCACCAGAATACCTTGTCCCAGCCCTGTTAGGGAGGAATAGTTGTCAGGTGAATTAGCTTTTTGCCAACAGCTAGTGAAGGTGTATGGGCATCATTAGGCCAGGTTCACACAGCGTATAGCGGCGTACTTTCAACATCGCTCTGACCCAGCTCCCATTAATTTCCCCTTCTTTTTACAGACACGTAATATGTGCCAGGGGAAATGCTGTAAAATCATTGCACTTAATGAGTGACCTGGTTTTACCGTATTTGTGATGCATGCTTTGGGACAAGCGGATTTTCTTTCTGAAAAAAAATAAAAC
>JAODAL010081843.1:0-11774 GCA_025379985.1 Phyllomedusa bahiana
GCACCTTTCAATTCCCCTGTGGTAAATGAATTGCTGTTTTAAGATTTACGTAGATGCTGCGACAATGAACAGTGCTGGGTGCGCAAAAGTCAAAAAACACGTAACTGTTATGTTTTGATATAATAAACGGTATTTTTTGCACCTTTCAATTCACCTTTCGTACGATACACGGTATTTTTGGCAACAAACAACCTGTGCTGACTACAAGATTGCTGGTTTGTAATTTAAGTGCAAGGTGGATATATCAACAGTCACAGGTGTAATGGGTAAAATTGAACACCTATCTGAAATGTATACTGGATAATAAAAAGTGGAGTTTTGCAGCTAACAAAGAGACCTGCAGTTACTAGAAATTATGTTTATCCAATATAAGTTCAGGCTGCCCAATATCCAGGAAATATTTCAATAGAAAAACTGTTAATAAAAAAGAATATTCCACTACAATGTCTGCAATAAGTCTTGGTGAACTTTTTCCAGTGTTCTTTATAGATAGAGCTTGTATGTGTTCGCCCGCGGGGGCCCCCCCCCCCAGCTCCCCCGGGGAAGTTACAGCGGTAGATGCTGCTTTAAAATTCTCTAGCCTAACTACATAAAAGTTCAAATCTCTAATCAAAACAAATTGGAAGGATCACACTAATAGTAGAGGTTTCTCTGTGCAGAAATAGACAAATTTCGCTGAGCTGTTTGGCCCAGGCAGAGCGCGGGTTTCCTTTCCCTAGAGACGCTGAGAGACACTGAGGCAGAAACAGGAAACGCTGTTCTATTTTATAAGCGGTGATGTGATTTTTCTAGCAAATCTCAACCATAGTCATCCCAGTCATGTAGTCGCTCACACATTTCACCCTGCTCCATTCTGTAATCTCATTTGCTGGCCGCCAAAATTACAGGAAGCGCCGAAAAAGGCACGATTTTAATAGATGATGCCCAGATTTTAACCTTAATTATCGCATGATCTGGAAATTTTGATCACCATAAAAAACCTTGCCGATTTCAACTTTGTCGATAAAAATCGCTCAACACTAGTTACTATTGTACTTTAATATCTCTAGTAGCAATCATTCTCTTATTCCTATCTCTTTCTTGAAAAGTTTTGAAGAGACTTACTGTTACTTTTTCTGTATAAGCTTTTAAATAAAATTATTCTATCTTCATTCAGTGTCTGTAGTTGTTTACATAGATAAATATTGTAGACCTAAGGTTTAAATATACTTGTTTTTGATTCATTTTATGACTAATTCTGGAAGCACATCATATCATATAGTACAATACAGAAAAACTTTAAAATCATTGAATACTGCGGTACACATGCAATATTTAATAGACCAAGTCATGAAATAAAAATATCTTATTATTGTTGTAGTTTATGCAAATTGGTATTTTTTTTAATCACCTATATTAAAATCTTCTTGATATTTGATATCTGAATAATTTTTTACTGGGGATCACAGTGAAAACCCCAAATATTATTATGTATGTAGCAGTTATTTCTATTGGGACCTTCCCCCCCCTTTTTTTTCCTCTTAGAATTCAAAAAAAAATGTAACACTGTAATTATTTGTCTGCGTATGTCTTTAGTCTCTATATATCTGCAGTACTTTCATAATTATGTAGTGATAGCAGTTATTTCTATTGAGACCTTCACCATTTCCTCTTAGAGGCTTTTCCCCACGGCAAGGGACAAATACCGGCGTTTCCCGGGCCGGTATTTGCCCCTTTTGCGCCTGTCCCCGGCCGCGGGGGGGACAGCTTTTTTCCGTGAGGCGGAGAACAGCCCCCCACACTCCCTTTGAGAAGCCCCAGATTCCATCCGAAAACCGAGGGAAAAGAATGTCTTGCTCAAATGTTTTGCCCCCGGCGGCAAAAACCGCCCCGGGGGGAAAACCCCGGGGAGTGGGGCTGCTGCACGGGTTTTCCATAGAGCAAAATTTTGCAAATTTTTGGCCGGTTTTTTTAGGCGGTTGATAAACCGAAAACCCGGGTTGAAAAACCACCCAAAAAAACCCCTTGCCGGGGGGACACCCCCTTAGACATAAAAAAAAAAAAACATGTAACACTTTTAATTATTTTCCTGATATGCTTTATTTTTTATATCTGCAGTACTTTCTAAAAACATTGGTGAGTAGACAAGTCATTTTGATTTTAGGAAATATTCTTCAATAATATATATAACAATTATTCGCATCAGTTAGTCTAATGATGGAGTTCTAGGCACAAACACTGGTCAATATCAACTTATTGTCATACTAAGCGTAATAAAATAGTGGTTTACTATTATAATTGTTAAATCTGCATGTAAACAACTGAGAAGATAAACAAAGTAAAATTTAAAATTTTCAATTATTTCCTAAATAAAAGGCTGCTAGTTTTTCCTGCCACTGTAAATTACTTTATGTCAGTGAAACATCTCTGGAATGCTGTATTGGATCTACCAGTTGCTAGATACTTCAAAGACATGGGACATATGGCTACAGAGTTAAAATTTTGGATAACCATGTGCCCAAATTTAGATGGGTGGGGGCTATTGAGAATAAATATAAAAAATGAAAAAAAAACTTGAATGGATCCATCAGCGAAACATCTTCATGCCCACTGGTCTTACTATTGAATTTAAAGGCACATTCAGCATGTGTTCTACTTCTTGCACCCATCGACTTCTTTTGGTTTTAAAGGGCATTAAGTGGGGTGTCAAGGTTTTTCCCAAGACAGAGGACTTGCGGAACCAGTTGAGCGGATAGAGTGAGATGGTGGAAAGATGATAAATTCAATTTTCTCCACATTTAGGGCGACATGGGTGAAAGGGTTTTCCACTCTTTTTCTGGGGTTTGATGAACCTAACTGGCAGTCTACAAGCTAATGACCTAAAGAATGTGTTAGGTGCATTGTTCATAAGACTCGACACTTTCTAATATGTCTAACATGAGGGGACATTCTGGGGGCGTTATGGGGTTGTTCTGGAGGCATGTTGTACCACAATCTTTAAAATTGAACATCTATAATGTGGTTTGGCAAAAAAGGACATTTCTGCTCCGACAGGCAGACCTACTCAATGTGGTGTGCCTGAGCCTGAGGAGGGCGAAGTGGGATAGATTTGCTGTAAGGGCAAAAAAAAGTCCCTTATTCTCAACTTAACCGTAAATAATAAAAAGTATTTTTTTATAAATTTTCAAAATGGTAAAAATTTAATTTTTTTAAATGTAATGAAAAAAAAGATAAAATAAATTTAAAAATAAAAATTTTCAACTTTCCCAAAAAAATAAAAAAATACCTATAAAATGTTTTTAAAATTAAAAAACTAAAACAAATTTTACATTAAAAAACCCATGATTTTGTTGTTTTGATTTTTTTATTTAACATTTTTTCTACTTAAAAGTTACATTTATTTTTTTCTGTTCACCTTTTATTCTCTAAGGCAAGAGACAGCACAGCACAGGTCTTGCTGGATCTTTGGTCCTCAAAGCAAGATCAGTACCAGGTTTTTATTCACTGACATCTATTTAATGACTTCTTTATTTAAACCTTCTATAAACCTTAAAAAAGTTAGGCGCTTATTAGCCCTAAGTTTCGTAATGCCCTAACCATGGTGAGGCCCGTCAAAATTTACACCCATTTATAACACACAAAAACCCCTTTCATTTATAATGGGCATTATCCTGAAAAAGAGAATCGTATTCACTTCGACGCACCTTCCCTTTTACATGTCGCCCCCCTTATTTTTTGGAATGGGGGAGAATAAAAGGGGTATGGATGATAGCACTCTGTGATCTTGGAGAGCAGAGAGGGCTTTAAGATGTAAGTTGGGTTTCATGCCTGCGATGGTAATGAAAGGTGTGTTTTGAGATACCCAAGCCCAAAGGGCAGAAAAGAGAGTAGGGGACCCAGAACTGACCACTGAGAGACACCAACAGAGACGGCTTGAGGAGGTGGTGGTGCAATCAGTTAGGTAAGAGGAGATCCAGGAAAGGGCCAAGTCTGTGATGACAAAGGATGAGAGGATTTGTAGCAGGAAGGGATGGTCGGCAGTGTCAAAGGCAGAGAATAGATCTAAGAGGAAATTAGTGGAGTTAGGCTTTACTAAGTCATTGGTGACTTTGGTGAGGGCGGTTTCGGTAATTTGGTGTGATCCAAAACCCCGCCAAATTGCAGTGGGTCAATAATAAAATTGAATGAGAGATGAGAGGCAAGTGAGTGGCAAAATCATGGCAAAATCATCTGCTGAGAGGGGAGATGGGAAAGGAGGGCTGGGGGATGGAGGAAAGAGTTGAAGGTGCTGAATAGTTGTCTAGGGTTGTGAGACAGAGAGGATATGACAGTTCTGATTGTATGTGGCAAAGTCATCGGTGGAGCAGGTTTACTTCCAGTGGCATTCAGCAACTTTGGAAGCTCAGCTTAGCCTTTTAGTCACATCGGTGTGCCAGGGTTGTCTATTGAGTTTTTGGGTTATGTTGTGCATGAGAGGGGCGACAGAATCAAGCGTGGAGGTGATTGTGTTGTTATAGAGAGTTAGAGAGAGTGCGAGGGTTAAGATCTTGAAGGTTCCAGCAGGGTTACACTAGGTTCAAGACTGGACAGGCAGGTGACGTAGAGAGTGTGGAAGAGATCAGTAGACTGTGGTCAGAAATGGGGAGAGGATAGTTTAAGATGTTTGCTAAGAGGCAGAGGTGGTTGAAGATGACGTCCGGTATAAGTTCCTCTTTGTGAGGTTTCCTTCAGACCAAGGATAAGTTGCATGAGATGAAGAGGTCATGAATGTAGGAGAGTTTGCTGCACACAGACCGAGCATTCAAAAGAGCTCGAGAGAGAATTAGGAGGAGCAGGGATCAAGGGAATGTGTTTTAAGTTGAAGGGGTTAAAGGAGTTATAAAGGTTAAAGTAATATAGAGAGAGATGGGAGTAGGATAAACAGTAATCTGGTTGGGTCTTTTTAGTAAGGAGGACAATGATAGTGGGAAAGAGGTTGGTGGCGTCAGACAGATGAAAGGGTAGAATTCAGGGAGAGATTGGGGATAGGCAATTAGTTCAATATAATGAGAGAACTGAGAGAACCGCCAGGGCCAGGAGTACTACAGTGGTAACGTAACTATTACCAGTGAAAAACCCAAACCCCTTCTTTAGGATTATGGAGGATTTTTTAGCGATTTTATGTGAAATATTTTATTTGGGCCGATTCAAAATTGCTTGAATTCAGGCCAAATTGACTTTGATCCAAAACACACAATAATGACAATGAAAACATTAAATCTACAATTTTATACAAATGAGAGTTAGGCATTAGAATAGTTACACAAAAATAGAACATAAGATGACAAAAAAGCTTTGCTCTTAATTTCTGTCCCTGAAATTTACACAATCAAAGTTAGGGGTTGCTTTAGTTGGATACTTATATATATATGTTTTGTCCCAGTTTTTGTTGAGTTCCTTTAGCCCAAATCAGGAGTGAATACACTTTTATAGAAAAGTATTTGATAAAAGTCTTATTCATCTCTATGTCTCTTCTTGTTTTTGGCTACAAACACTGCATGAAAAACTGCAATATTGTGCTGTTTAAGCATAAGAAAAAGGTTTTTACCCTATTCACCAATTGCTTTTAATAAGAGAAATAATAACTGAAATTGTTGTCCTGCAGTTATACCTTTTTCTTATGAACAGTTGTGTTTTGTATGTTATGCTTTGTTAGTTGAATGTGTGCAAAGGGATGATCAGGCAAAGGAACATTTAGACACCACAGCCGCAATCGCCATCTAAAGAGATGAACAGCCCGGATTGGAGCTGTCTCCGGTTCTGGCTGATAGAGGCAGGTCCCAGCTGTAATAATCAGTTGTCACATATGTAGCCAGTGAGCCAAAAACCATACTCCTTTATCGTGATTATGACTTAACTGTACATCAAAAGTCATTAAGGATAATAGGCGTTTGTTTAATATCACAGCAAAGTGTTTCAAACTGTGGATTACTGAAATAACACAAGCTATGAGTAATAGGTTGATAATAAGCTGAAAGTCTGAGTACCTTCAATAGATCCTGTTAACAGATCCTGTTAAATAGTTAAAAATAATATATTTTATTATGTAACATTTTATTAACATACCTTTGCTTAATATGAATGCACACGTTTTACAATTTGCAAAGTGGTTATTGGTTTACTATACTGCAATATTCATAACTCTCTTATAATATATTAATCTTAAAGGATCAGTTTAAAGTAATTTATTACATATATTAAATATAAAGTGCTATTGACATGAATGCACTGTTTGTTTTAAAAAGTTGAAAGGCAGGAAAAATGTTTTGTGTCTGTCTTGTGAATGTGTCCTTGACATAAATCCAAAAGCTTATTAAGTGAAAGATCCCGCTGTGTTTCAGTGAAGAGTGGAAGCCAGAGAAGGACACCGTAGTCTCTGCTATGAGTAATTTTACCTCCAACACTGTGTCTTGGGAACTGTGGAAGATAAAAAGGGGACATCTAAAGTACAGACCTCAACAATCGGGAAACTGGTGGGCCCCAGGCAAATAAGGCATATAGTGCCCTCCCCATGGAAAATGGGAGGGCACTATAATGGCCCCCTTTTCTGCCTGGGATGAAGTTGCGCCCTAGGCGGTTGCCTACCTTCGCCTACCCATCGTCCCGGCTCTGGGAGCAGAGTAGACTCCCAGAGTAGGCCTGGTGCTTTTCAACTGTATGTGCATCCTGGAGATATACAAACAGTCGCCCCCGCAATTACTCTTGTCCCATTATTCTTGTAGGCTGTAGGCCTGCCAATCTTTGCGAGTAACATCCTGACACAAGTAGTCTCACCACTTGTTCTATTCTTGTAGACAGTAAGCTCCCTTAAGTCTGATGCCTACAAGATAACGAGCGGAGTGTTTGGACATGAGCAGTGTGATGACATCATTGTATCACACCAGCTGCTCAGCGGGGTAACAAGGTGAGTTTTTTATTTTAATTATCAGAAAGGATCAGGGGCTACTTAACACCTAATGGGAGTTCTACATAACTACCCAATAATGGCAATCCACCTACTTAATGGGAAATCGATCTACTTATGTAATTAGGGGCCAACAGTATATTTTCTACTAGATTTCTACCTTCAAGGTGCCACAGCCCAGTCTAGCTTCCCACTGGTATAGACCAGTCCCCAGTGAATAGGTATTACTGACTAAGGGAGGGGGGGGCTGGTCGATATCAGTGGAAAGCAAAACTGGGCTGGGGCTTTGTGAAGATGGAAGATGCAGATAGGCAGAGAAAGAACAGTGTGTTTGATATTTTGGATGTTTTAAAAGCAATGTAAAATGAAAAATAGTCATTACTTCCCCTCCAGCAGAACCTGATCATGTTCTAGATATAGCAGTCGTGCTGTTCAGAGACAAATATTTCTGCAGTGTAGCACCACTGGGTTTGCACACATCTACTGTGGTGAAAGACAAGGTCACTAATTTTGAGTTTATTAATAGATGGTCTTTGATATCAGATGAGCTATTAACAGTTAATAAGAATAAGCATTTTGAAAAGGGTGAGAATGTAAAATCAAGGTAACTAAGCCTTTTTTGGAAACTGGTTACAGGCTTTTGTCATCATGTCTGATATCATCAGTCAGAGCAGGTATGATCAGGCACATGAACCCTTGGTATAGTTACATAGTTTGTAAGGCCGAAAAAAGACAAAAACACAATTCTTTAGCATGTATGCTTTTAAAGGGTTCGACTTGGTGGAGATATGATGAGGTTCAGGCATCAGTTAGCTTTAGACAAGGAGTAAGCTGGGTCAGAAAATGTGTGAATTCAGCTGATGTTGTCACACACTTTAGGTTCCCTTTCTACTAGTTATCGCTGATAAATCTTCCCATTTTGCAGCAACTGCCAGTCATCCCGGGGCTTACAGGTTATTTAATGAGGGGCATTGCAGATTCTTTGCATCATGCAAGCTCAAGCTCAAGCATAAGTATTCCATGTGGTTGATTTCACTCTGCCCTTCACTGCTAAAATATTAGAAAACCTTCATCCATGACAAATACAGCTGGCTTATCTGAGGTATTTTGAGATTTTTAGCCATTTTCTGGAATAGGTAGTCCAGTGCGAGACAAACTCTTTATACAACCAATCATTTTCCTTTAGTGGCCCTTGCTGACTTTCCAACCTGGGACTATACATTGTATTGTTTTTAATTTTTTGATGACAGATCCTCTATTTGCATTCAGCAAAGATCTCATGGCTCAAGGCAGGGATAGATGTAGGCAGTAGATCTAAAAAAGTAATTCTTCAGCAATGACAGTCTTTGTTGGGTCATTTGAAATTCACCTTAAGATATTTCCAGTGGAAAGGTTTTATGTTTAAGATTTGAAAATGGCAATGGCCGGAATTAAAAAAAAAGTATCATTCAAAGATCTTCAATTTTCCACACATGCCACTAGTTATGGCGAACAATTTATTGGTTTCACAAGTTTCCCTTTAAGGGCCCTTGGACTTCCAACCTGGGTTTGTTTGTTTGAAATATAATTTTATATAAATTGACAGATCTGTACTTGGCATTAAAAATCTATTGTAAGGCAGGTTGTTAGATAACAAAAAAGTATTTTCTTATAAACAATTTAGGGTCGTAAAACACTTATAAACCGGGAAAAAGCTTTTTTTTTTGTAAAATCTTGTGCCAAAAAAAAAGTATACATTTAAAAAGGGATTTTGAATTCATTCCAAAAAACATGCCCTAGTTATGGCCTAATTTGGTTTCAAGTTGTCTGAAGAGCAATGGACACAAAGCCAGATGGTTTGCGTGTTTGAAAAACTATAACACTTTATAAAAAATTTCCAGTATCTGTACTGTGTAATAAATATTTATTTTTGTTTAGATAACAAAAATGCTATGTCTGCTATTAACAATTTAGGGTGACATGTATAAACGGGGCTGAGCTATTTTTTTGGTGTATCTTGTGCCAAAAAACTGTCATACCCTGTTCTATGGATTTATGAACAGTCATACACCAAAACATTCACAGGCACCGCACTTTTGAATGCACAATAGATATGCTAAGCTATGCACCAAAGATATGAGCCAAAGACATGCTATGCTATGCCATACAAGGCATACCACACACACAAGATTTATGAACCCATATACGACAGGTTCATACATACTGTCGCATTCTACACTCCTATATATCAATGTAGAACTGGCGTGTCGGTGCCAAGTTTCATACATGTCACATAATCTCCAAAAAATTGGGAATCTCGCAAGAGAACAGAGAGTGACTTTTGATCACTATATTTACTATTTTGCCATAGGCAAACTTAAACTCTCTCAGTTCTCTATCTGTAAAACACTAAAACGTAACTTTTATTATGTATAACTCTCAACCTCTATACACACTATTTAAAAACCTGATTTCTAACCTCACCATTTAACCCTTTTTGCTTCTGAAAGAAGGAATAGCTCCTTTTCTATTATCAAGTCTGGTGGAGCACCACCTATTAACAGGAAAGCCTTATATATACAGCAGTTTACTAGCTCCAGTGAGGGATCCCAAGCCTCCTACTTGGGCAATCTTCCCTAATCTAATGGACACAGGACAAATAAGGCCCCCTTGTGACACCATCTGCAGCTGGTGACACTTCTAGACAGAGGTGAGAAATCACAATTTAACACGTCATATCTGACCTCCCCGACATGTTTCGCCAGCTAACCTGGCTTCATCAGGGGTTAAAGGTCCGATCACATGTGGTCTAAGCTCACTTCCTTTTATATCATGTTAGGTGCACACCCTATTCAGGTGCTCACCAATTAGCTATCAGAGAATCCACATAAAGCCCACTCCCCCTTCCGCTCTCCTGTACGCACACTCATAATATGTGCTGCTAAAGCTGCCACCATGCTCCCATAAACCAACAATCCTCAGACAAATTCGCCATCTCCATAATGGGCTTGTGCCCCATCTTACTGTACTGCCCGTGCCAACGCACTGCATCAACAGACACCTCAGCCCTGACTGTGATGGGCTTCCGTCTCATTTCTCTCATATTATTGCAACTGCGTGGCTCACCTAGAACGGACTAAGCAGAATAGGTGTTACATTCCACAGCACACTACCAGCTTTAACAACTCCCATAAACCCCTTCTCTTCCATGTCTAATATGCCTATTCTTTGGGGAAAATTAAATTCCAAGGAAATGTTTTCCCCTTTTTGCAAAATTGTCTTCCCATAAAGCACTTCCCCCTAAAATATCTAATATGCATTTTAAATTTTTAAAAAAAAGGGCCAAATCCTTTTAAAATACATATTCCATTGTACGCCACTATTGTCTCAGACTATTTCCATAAACCACTTCCTTTTTCATGAAATATTCATATTAAAATTTTAAAAAAAAGCTGTAAAGGTTTTCCCAAGGGTTAAACCCCCCCTCCCCCTGCAGTTTCACCTCCCCACCTTCCCCATTGAAGAATCCTCCCTTTTTTTAGGCACGGCTAGCCACCAAAACCCAAAAAGTCACAATTGGAGCTTTCAAAAATATTTTTGAAATTTTAAAACCTAAAAAATTTGCAACGACAAAACCTTTGATAAAATTTCATTTTAAAAAATTTTGCAAAAAAATCAATCAGTGAAACAGAAACAATAAAATTTTAAACATAGATGAATATATAAAAAGAATTTAAAAATTAATCCCACTTTCCCCCGGGGGGGCGTTCGCCACAACAACGCGAGTGCACCACCCCTAACCACCAAGCGCCAAAAGACCCCTCCTTTTCCCCAGAAGCAATATACATACATCCCAATTTATTTAAAAAAGAAACTGTGGCCCCCAAAAGGGGAAACAAAACCTAAACAAAAATTAAAGGAAAAACCCGGGAAAAAGGGGGGACAACATAAGAGGGAGAAGGGGAAGGTGGGGGGGGAGGAGAAAAAGGGAAAGGGAAAGGGGGAAAAAGAAAGTGAACTCTGAGCCCTTTTAAATTCCCCAAAAAAAAAAATTTGCCCAAAAACCCCTGGAAACCGGGGACTTAAAACACATAAATCATTTTCTTCAAAAATTTAAATTTTTAAGGGGCCCCCCCCAAGGGTTCCTTTAGAGAATGAAGAAGGGGGAAATTTTCCCGAAATAACAAAGGATGGACATTTAAAAGGGTTAAAATTTTTTCCTCTTTTTAAAAATTAACAGAAAAAACCAAAAAAAAAAGGGGGGTTTGCATATGGGGCCCCTTTTCGTTCCCCTCCCATTTCCCCAAAATTAAAAGAATTTTTTAAGGGAAAAGATTTAAAACTCCCTTTCTAGAAGGGTTGGGCTTTTACATCATAAAATGAAAAAAAAGAGAACAAACCTTTTTTGGGAAAATAGAGGAAAAAAAAAATTGGGGGGATCTTGAACAACTGCAGGTTGAAAATGAAGGAACCCCATAAATTTTAAGATATACCCCCTTTTACAAATTTTAAACCAAAATCAGGAAACACCCCGAAATCACAATATAAATTTAAATTTTTTTAACTTTTGTGGGAAATAGTAACACAAGATATAAAGAAACTAGGGGGGGGGACTCATTACGACAAAACCCTCTTTCTTTAAATTTAAAATGGGAGGAAGAAGTAAACTAATTTCAGAATTACAATCTAACAGGAGATAAATAAATCAAACCCAGTGCCCAAGGGGGGAAAAAATTTTTCCCTCTTTTTTAAAAAAAGTGACTATAGATCAATGGGTTTAGAGGGAAAATTGGTGTTTCAGAAACATATAGAGGCCCTTTCCAAAAAAATCCAAAACCCAAGATTTTCCCGAAAAAAGGGTTTTAAAAAGGGG
>JAODAL010081844.1:0-11773 GCA_025379985.1 Phyllomedusa bahiana
AAAAAAAATTTACCATCTCCTTAAGATGCCCAACGCGTGTCCCCCTTATAATTGTCAGGATTCATCAGGGCAGGAGCTAATACATAATTCTACAACATATTATCATGTCCATAAATCACAGTTAAAGGGAACCTGTCACATAGATGATGCCCCCCTTGCTGAGGGCAGCACAAGCCAGTGTCAGACCTGCTGTTCCCAGCGCTGTGCCCCTTATTCTGTAAGAGGCAGCAGTTTTAGAGCATTTACCCCTTAAATCTTATTCTTTGACAGGTTTTGGGCTCCACCCACCAAATGCTAGCTCCGCCCACTGACAGTTATTCACGTTTCTACCTATTCAAAGTAATAGGTTTATCAGTTGAGGTGGGCGGGGCTAGCCTCAGATGGGCGGGGCATTAAAAAACTAACTCTTTGAATGACTCTTCTGGCTGAAAACTGCAGATTTGAGCATTAAATAATCGAAAACCCCAGCATTTTACAGAATAAGGGACACAGCGCTGGAAACAGCAGATCTGACACTGGCCTGTACTGTCCTCAGCAGGGGGGGGGATCACCTATGGGCCAGAGCGCTGGGGGCAGCAGGTCTGACACTGGCGTGTTGCTGCCCTCACAGGGTGGAGGGGCATGCACCTATGGGACACAGCGCTGGGAGCAGCAGGTCTGACACTGGCTTGTGCTGCCCTCAGCAAGGGGGGGGCATAACCTATGTGACAGGTTCCCTTTAACAGCTAACAGGTATAGCTAGACGTCACATACTGATATCATAACTTGCGTGTCTTGATGATACTCCTGATGTACTGGTGGTCCCCTCAAGAAAGATGATAGAATGGGGCCATGTTTCTGAGTCGTTGTAACATTTTTCATCTGATCTGAATATAAAGTACACAATATTGTATCGGTTCTTATTGATCAAGATGATTGGGCAGAAGTAAAACCCATCGCTATTGCTGATTGGTAAGTGTAACCAGTCCTAGCAGATCAGTAATAGAGTCCAAACACCTCGTCTGTGAATAACCTGTCGTGTGGAGCAGAAGGGACGGGGTCTTCTACCAGCAGCTCCTGATGTTGCTGATTTGCCTCTGACCCGGTGATTGATTACTGAGAAATATTAGGCAGCTTCAGATGAATGTAAGGCGCCGCTTCATGCTCGGACACATACCGCGCTGCGGCCGGGAGGCTTTCCTCTAGGTATTAACTGCAAATTTCTTCCCAATTTTTGCTCAGTAACAGCAAAAATGAAATCTACTTGCTGACAGGTCAGATGTACAGTGTGCAAGACCGAATAATATAGCCCATAATAGTTATTCATATAGATATAGCGCTGTTATAATCCTCAGCACTGTACAGAGATTGTCATCAGTCACATCGTTCCCTGTCCCCATTGGGGCACATAGGCTAAATTCCAGACTAACCTATCAGGCTGTTTTTTAGAGTGTGGGTGAAACCAGAGCACATACAATATGTGTGCAGACAGCCTATTACACCTGATATACCCACCAAGCCAGCAATGAGGGATATATGTGCAGACAACCTATCACACCTTATATACCCACCAAACCAGCAATGAGGGATATGTGTGCAGACAGCCTATCACACCTTTTACCACCAAACCAGCAATAGGGATATGTGTGCAACAGCCTATCACACCTTATTACCACCAGCCAGCAAGGGGATATGTGTGAAGACACCTATCACACCTTATTACCCCCCAAAACCACAATAAGGATATGTGTGCCAGACAGCCTATCACACCTTATTACCCACCAACCAGAAATGAGGATATGTGTGAAGACAGCCTATCACCCCTTTAAATACCCCCCAAAGCCAGCAATGAGATTTGTGAGAGACAGCCTATCACACCTATATACCCACCAACCAAAAGGGGTAAAAGCACACCCAATAAAAAAGGAATTGTGTGAAGACAGCCTATCACACCTTATATACCCACCAAGCCAGCAAAAGGAATATGTTGCAGACAGCCTATCACACCTTATATACACCCCAAACCAGCAATGAGGGATGTGTGGCCAGACGCCTATCATACCTTAAATACCCACCAAGCAGCATAGATATGTGTGCAGACAGCCTATCACACCTTATCACCCACCAAGCCAACAATAAGGGAAATATGTGTGCAGACAGCCAAACACACCTTATAACCCCCAAAACCAAACAATGAGGAATGTGTGCAACAGCCTATCACACCTTATATACCCACCAAGCCAGCAATGAGTGAGATGTGTGCAGACAGCCTATCACACCTTATATACCCACTAAACCAACAACCCGCACTGGATTTCCTTCACGAGCTACACACTGTTGATGGTGGGAGTAGGAGTTGGTCATAATAATGTGATTTGTCTTGAAACTTCTGCTGGTTGGAGATGTAGTTCATTGGCTTCGGAGCGGCCATGTTTGGAGAGCACGGCGACATTTAATAATATTGGAACTGTTTTCCATGTGAAAGTCATTGTTGAAGTTTGAATTTCATGCAAAGAGAAATCTGAAAATTTTGCAAACACAACACATCCGATGACAGATCTGGGCCCGAGGCTGGGGCTGTCTGTGGCCGCACATCATCGGCAGCGGAGGATTATGAGCGATTCGCTTGGAGAGCATCTAAAGCCGGAGAGATGGCTGATAGCGGCTGGAGGAATGCAGGAATGTCTGGAATGCTTGTCCGCTTCCCTGAGATGAATAAAGTTGTATAAATAGTTTTCTGTTCTTAAGCAAATGCTACCGGAATCTGATTGGTCGCTATGGGCTCAGATTGGTTGCTATGACCTCCGATTGGTTGCTCTGGGCTCAGCTTGGTTGCTATGACCTCTGATTGGTTGCTATGGGCTCAGATTGGTTGTTATGAGCTCTCATTGGTTACTATGGGCTCTGGTAAGCTATGACCTCTGATTGGTTGCTCTGGGCTCAGCTTGGTTGCTATGACCTCTGATTGGTTCCTCTGGGCTCTGATTGGTTGCTATGAGCTCTGATTAGTTGCTATTGGCTCTGATTGGTTGCTATGAGCTCATACTCGTTCCTCTGGGCTCTGATTGCTTGCTATGGGCTCTGATTAGTTGCTATGGGCTCTGATTGGTTGCTATGGGCTTCGATTGGTTGCTATGAACTCATACTCGTTCCTCTGGGCTCTGATTGGTTGCTGTGAGCTATGATTGGTTGCTATGAGCTCTGATTGGTTGCTGTGGGCTCTGATTGGTTGCTGTGGGCTCTGATTGGTTGCGATGAGCTCTGATTGGTCACTATGAGCTCTGATTGGTGGCTATGACCTCTGATTGGTTGCTATAGGCTCCGATTGGTGGCTATGGGCTCTGATTGGTAGCTATGGGCTCTGATTGGTTACTATAGGCTCTGATTGGTGGCTATGGGCTCTGGTTGGTGGCTATAGGCTCTGATTGGCGGCTATGAGCTCTGATTGGTTGCTATGGGCTCTGATTGGTTGCTATGAGCTCATATTGGTAGCTATGGGCTCTGATTGGTTGCTATGGGCTCTGATTGGTTGCTATGGGCTCTGATTAGTTGCTATGGGCTCTGATTGGTTGCTATGGGCTCTGATTGGTTGCTATGGGCTGTGATTGATTGCTATGAGCTCTGATTGGTTGCTGTGGGCTCTGATTGGTTGCTGTGGGCTCTGATTGGTCGCTATGGGCTCTGATTGGTTGCTATGGGCTCTGATTGGCGGCTATGAGCTCTGATTGGTTGCTATGAGCTCTGATTGGTGGCTATGAGCTCTGATTGGTTGTTATGGGCTCTGATTGGTTGCTATGAGCTCTGATTGGTTGCTATGGGCTCTGATTGGTTGCTATGGGCTCTGGTTGCTATGGGTTCTGATTGGTTGCTATGAGCTCTGATTGGTTACTATGGGCTCTGATTGGTTGCTATGAGCTCTGATTGGTTGCTATAGGCTCTGATTGGTTGCTATGAGCTCTGATTGTTTGCTATGGGCTCTGATTGGTTGCTATGAGCTCTGATTGGTTGCTATGAGCTCTGATGGGTTGTTATGGGCTCTGATTGGTTGCTATGGTCTCTGATTGGTTGCTATGAGCTCTATTGTTTCATGGCTCTGGTTGCTATGAGCTCTGATTGGTTGCTATGGGCTCTGTTTGGTTGCTATGGGCTCTGATTGGTTGCTATGGGCAACAGAGACAGTCTTACTGCTTTCTGATCGCTGACGACTACTGGGCTTTGTATCCTTAGGGCAGGAGAGGAAGGTGTAGACTTCCCCCCATGATATTTAGCTGATTACCGTCTGTCCACAATCCCTCAGTGTGCGAGCAGTAAATTGCTGTTTGTGTCTGCAGAGTTGCGGCAATGGCCGCCGCTGTGAGGAATGTCTGAGGCGCGGCCTCCCCTCTGCCTGTGTGTGAGACGCTCAGGAGACTCCTGACCCTCCCCATCTCGGCTGCGCACAAGCTCCGACAGGTCCATTCGTTCAAAGCTAAAGCCGCCCCCTCCAGCTCTCGGCTGCGGCTCCTCATCACTCACGCGGCTGCGCGGTACCAGACGCTTCACCGCTAACTGCTGTGACCCCCGCGCCGGCCGACACGGCCACCAACGTCACCGGGGATCTGAAGTTTAGATCTACATCTCTGTGCGCAGGTCAGGACAGGTCCACGCGGAAAAATCCGACATTGCATCCTCGGTGATACCTCGGATTCCCCCTGAGGATTTTATCCTTGCAAGGGAGGCCTTTGCAAGTCCGCGCTGACGCAGTTCAGACAAAGTACTTGTACATGGCCGAGCTGAAGTGCGTCAGCATGGACGGTCGGGGGATATGTAGGCAAAGGTCAATAAAGACTATTACAATGCTTAGTGCTAGAGAGATAAAGGAGATCTTATCACCTGACTGTGTACACAAGCTTCCCTGGGTTGCTGACCCCCTCTCTCCGCTCTTAAAGGCCGGGATGGTGACTTCACTCCCTGCTCTGTTTTTCATGAGGAGGACGGAGCTGGTTTATGTTACTTACTGACAAGCCTTTACCGTTCAGAGCTGTGTAGCCTTGTGCACTATTGTTTATAAACCTCCAGCACTTATTATGTTCCTCTGCCAGGCTCACTTAGCAACAGCAGAGCGGAAATGTCAGTCACTGCTGTAGAACCACCCACAGCCTGAACAGGAACTGGGAGCCTGCAGCTGTGAAACCCCCACGGAGCCTGAACAGGAAGTGGGAGCCTGAAGCTGTAAACTGCACAAGCCTGAACAGGAAGTGGGAGCCGAAGCTGTAGAACCACCCACGCCTAACGAAGTGGGAGCCGGGAAGCTGTAAACCACCCCCCAGCCTAACGGGAAGTGGGAGCCTGAAGCTTAGAAACCGCCACAGCCTGAAACAGGAAGTGGAGCCTGAAGCTGTAGAACCACCCAGAGCCTGAACAGGAATTTGAGCCGAAGCTGTAGAACCACCCACAGCCTGAACAGGAAGTGGGAGTCAAAGCTGTAAACCCCCGCAGACAGCCTGAACAGGAATTTGGAGCCTGAAGCTGTAGAACTGCCCACAGCCTGAACAGGAACTGGGAGCCTGAAGTTGTAGAACCACCCACAGCCTAAATAGCGGGTGGGAGCCTAAAGCTGTAGAACCACCCTGTCACGGACGCCCCTGTGACCACTGTCCCGGGTCGCAGGCGCGTCTGTGCCCCTGCTCCCAGCGGAGCCCCGTCCCGCACGTCGGGTTCGGGGTCCGATCACGTCCCTGTCCCCACCGCTTTCCACTTTACCCGGGCCCACGCCCTGCTCAGCTGTCTCCGTCTCCCGGCGCGTGGGTCCGCCCCTAGGGCGCGAGCGCCGGCAGTTTTGAAATTTAAAGAGGCAGTGCCCGGTAATTGGTGATTGCCGGGGCACGGGCTCCTATTTAGGTCCGGCCTCTTCCTGCCGGCCTCCTCGGATCCTTGGTGAATTCCCGTGTAAAAGGGCGTTCTAGGGTGTTCCTGTCATGCCTTACCGTGTACCGACCGTCTGCCTACGTTTACCGTCTACGAACCAGAGCCGCCTGTCCTGACCTCCTGCCTGTCTACGAACCAGAGCCGCCTGTCCTGACCTCCTGCCCGTCCCCGACTACAAGCCTGCCTGCCGATCCTGCCTTTGTTACCCTTGGCCCCACCGCAGGCAAGCCCCGCCAGGGGAAATGACCTGGTGGACTCTCCCGCAGGAAGACCACCCGCTTTGCGGCGGGCTCTTTGGGGAATCCGGGGCCCACTTAGATTCCACTCCCTGGGTGGGCTTACACCATCCCTGTGGGGTCCACGGATCCACCCCAGACCGTTTCACGCCCAAAGCCTGAACAGGAAGGGGAGCCTGAACGTAAACTGCCCACAGCCTGAACAGGAACTGAACCTGAAGTTTTAAACCACCCACAAACCAAAAAGGGGTGGGAGCCTGAAACTATAGAACCCCGCCCCACCTAAATAAGGGGGGACCGAACTTGAACCGCCCACAAACCTAACAAAAGTTGAGCCCAACAGTCGGGCCTTTTGGATCAGTCGGCCCATCAGGATCATGGGCGGCCTGTGAGGGTCATGTCGGGCCCCAGGTCATTCGGCCGTGCAGGGTCATGTCGGCCCATCAGGTCATGTCGGCCTTTTGCAGGATCGTGTCACCCAGCCAAAAACATGTCGCCTGTGCGGGTCTGTCGGCCCGTGCAGGACATTCGGCCTGTGCAGGGTCAGTTAGCCCTACAGAATCATTCGGGGGATCAGATCATGTTTGCCATACAGAACATTCGGCCCATCAATCAGCGGCCCCTCAGGATCATTTTAGCCCCTACGAATCATGTCGGCCCATCAGGACTGTCGGCCTGTGCAGGGCATGTCGCCCACAGGACATTCGGGGGCCCTCAGATCATGTCGCCCGTCAGGATCGGTCAGCCACAAGAACATCGGCCTGTTCCCGATCATTCGGCCCATCAGGATCATGTCGGCCCATCAGGATCATGTCGGCCTGTGCAGGATCGTGTCAGCCCAGCAAGAACATGTCGGCCTGTGCAGGATCATGTCGGCCTGTGCAGGATCATGTCGGCCTGTGCAGGATCATGTTAGCCCATACAGAATCATGTCGGCCCATCAGGATCATGTCGGCCTGTCCAGGTTCATGTCGGCCCATCAGGATCATGTCGGCCTGTGCAGGATCGTGTCAGCCCATACAGAATCATGTCGGCCTGTCCAGGATCATGTCGCCCATCAGGATCATGTCGGCCTGTCCAGGATCATGTCGGCCCAGCAAGAACATGTCGGCCTGTGCAGGATCGTGTCAGCCCATGCAGGATCATGTCAGCCCATCCAGGATCATGTCGGCCCATCAGGATCATGTCGGCCTGTCCAGGATCATGTCGGCCCATACAGGATCATGTCGGCCTGTCCAGGATCATGTCGGCCCATCAGGACATGTCCGGGGCCTGTTCCAGAATCATGTTCTGGCCGTCCAGGATCATGTCGGCCCATCAGGATCATGTCGGCCAGGGCGGGATCATGTTGGCCTGTCCAGGATCATGTCGGGGCCCCTCAAAGGGTCATGTCGGCCCGGCGGATCATGGGCGGCCTGTGCAGGATCGTGTCGCCCATACAGAATCATGTCGGCCCATACAGGATCATGTCGGCCTGTCCAGGATCATGTCGGCCCATCAGGATCATGTCGGCCCGGGCGGGATCATGTCGGCCTGTCCAGGATCATGTCGGCCTGCCGGGATCAGTCGGGCCCGGGGGGACATGTGGGCCTTCCAGGATCTGTCGGTTGGCCCCAGGAACATGTTGGTCTGCGCAGCATCATGTCGGCCTGTGCAGGATCATTGGCTGACCTATAAGGGGGCCGGACTCGGGCCCCCAGAAACGTAAGGATTGTATTCAGCTTGGGGGAAAATTTTTTCCAGTTGGGTTACGGCCCCCGTACCGCGGGATGCTGCTTGGGGCAACGGCCACACAAGGATTGGGAGAGTTTTAATTAAACATTTAAATCACAGACGCTGCTGTGCCCTAACCAATACCCGCGATGTCGGGCCCAGGGTTCATCCTCATTTTGCTCCAAAACCACCTGCATGGAAAACAAGCAATTTGTTGTATGGCGGAGGTGGCGCGTCTCCTCGCTGCCCTCGGGGCGGCCGCCGTAACGCTCGTTCAGGTTTGTATTTTAGGGCTTTTCCATTTGCAGTGAATATTTTGTTGTGTGCACTAAAAGCTTACACAAATGACCAATATACGTTCCGTATCAATTCTGTCTGGTTTTCAAGATCTCTGCTTGCTGTCATTCAGTAGGAACTTTCACTGTTGACCTCCAGTACCTGAGAATCCACAGGAGCTCACCGCACAACCCCCTGATACGCGGACAACCCGGGGCGCCTGGGTGTCCAAACAAAGGGGGCCCCCCCACGTGCTATCGACTGTGATAGAACACAGCCCACATTTGCCTCCTGTCTATGGCTCTTCCCTGCAGTGACTACCTTGCCAACCTTAGGATTGTTGGACCGGATGGTGCCCATTGGATTTTCCCTGAAAAAATTTGTTTTCTGGGCCCTACCACCTTTTATAGACATACACCAACTCTCCCGTTTTTGCGGGGGGTCCCCATTTGGGGTCCCCTCCCGCCCTCCCCGGGGATTTGGGCATTCCTCCCCCCCTGCGGGCGGCGGGGTCCTTTTAAATTACCGGGGGCGAAAAGAGACCCCGGGGTCCTCCCTTTTGCGCCGCGGGACCGCTCCAAAGGCGGGTGAAGGGGCCCGCGCGGCCGCTCACCCCCCGGTCTCACTTCGGGGGAGGCAGGGGGGATGCTCCCCCCTTTTCCCCCCTCTCCCTGTATGCCCGGGCGCCGGTGGTGCGCCGTCATACAGGTCAACGGGGCAGGGGGGAAATACCGCGGTTTCAGGGAGGACGCCGGCTGCTCTCATTCCCCCCGCCCCTTAAGAGACGGTCGGGAGGGCCCGGGTGCAGGAGCCTGGTAAGGTAAGTGGGTTTTTTTTTTTAAATTTTTTATTTAGGGGCTCTACCGGGGAACAAAGGGCAACTACCTGGCAACAGAGGGGGGCACAACCGGGGAACAAGGGGGCCAACCCGCCCAAAAGAGGGGGCAACTACCGCAACAAAGGGGGGACTACCTGGCAACAGAGGGGGGACTACCTTCAACAGAGGGACACTACCTGGGAACAAAAAGGGGGACTACCCGGCTAAAAGATGGGGGCACACCTGGCAACAAGGGACACTACCTGGCAACAGAGGGGCACACCTGGCAACGAGGGGCACTACCTGGTAACAGATGGGGGCACACCTGGCAACCAGAGGGGCCTACCTGGCTAAAAGGGGGGGCACTACCTGCTAACAAAAGGGGGCACTACCGGCAAACAAGGGGACACTACCTGGGGAACAGAGGGGACATCTACCTGGCAACAAGGGGGCATCTACCTGCAAAACAGATGGGGCACCTACCCGGCGACAATGGGGCCCCTACCTGGCCCAACAATGGGGGCCCACCTGGGAACAATGGGGGGCACCACCTGGCTAACAAAAGGGGGGGATCTACCTTGCCAAATTTGGCTCTACCTGCTACAGAGGGGGGATCACTTTTGGGTACAAGGGGGCCTCTACCGGGGGTTTAAGGGGGACTACCTGTTAGGGGGGCTACTACCGGGTATAAAGGGGACACCTTCTTTTTTTCCAAACCAAAAGCAGTTAGGTGGGGGGTGGTGGCTTTTGAAGGGGGGTGGCATCCAACAAGATGGGGGTTGGCCCATGCAAATTTTTGCCAGGCCGCTAAACCCGCCGCCCACTAAATTCCCTACTTTTTCATTTTGAAATTTTTAAAATTTAAAACTATAGTGGGCTGCGCACCCATGGGCCTTTTTTACCAGTCAGAAGCGGCTAGTTTTAGCACGGGGCAGCCGGGGCCAGGAAAAACAGAAAAGCACGGGGCTCATGAATTTTCCCGGGGCACACGGGCCGGGTTACCGGGGAGCACGGGGGCCAGGGGAAACACGGGCACACAGGGCTCATGATTTTCACTGCAGCACGGGGGCTCAGGGTTAGCAGGTCAGCCAGGGGGTCTTATTACAAGGTCAAACACAGGGGCTCGTTTGCACGTGCACACAGGGGGTCAGTGATTACACGTCAGCACAGGGGCAAGGATTACTGGGCAGCACGGGGCTATGAAAAGCACGGGGGCAGCAAGGGGGTCAGTGATTACACGGGGCAGCAAGGGGGAGTGATTAGCACGGGGCAGCATGGGGTCAGTGATTACTGGTGCAGCCAGGGGCTCATTTATTAGCACGGTGCACATAGCGGGTCAGTGGGTTTGCAGGTGCGCACAGAGGCTCAGTATTAACACTGCAGCACAGGGGCCAGGATTTCACGGGGCAGCCGGTGGCTAGTGGTTGCACAGACAGCAGAATAGTTTAGGGGGAACCCCCTCAACAGAGTGCTTCAAGGTTGCACGGGGCAGCACAGTGGCCTGTTTAGCACAATGCAGCATGGGCTCGTGGTTAGACAGTCAGCATGGTGCTCAGTGGTTTTTCACATTTTAGCATGGTGACTTAAGGGTTAGCGCACAGTGGCCAGTGGGGGGCAAAAATCGCACAGTGGTTTTAGTGGGTTAGCACAGTGCAGCACGTGGCCAGGGGTTTCACGCGCAGCACAGGGCAAGGGGTTAGCACAAATGGCCCCTTGGGGCTTAGGGTTAGCACAGTCGCACAGTGGCCAGTGGTTAGCACAGTCAGCACATGCTCAGTGTTTCAAGCGCGCACGGTGGCTCATGGGTTTGCACCCCGTGCAGACAGGGGGCCGTGGTTTCACGGCAGCACAGTGGCCAGTGGTTTCCCAAAACGAGCCGGGGGCCAGGGTTAGCACTGACACGGCTCATGGGAGATGGGCACGGTGCCATGGAAAGCACAGTGGAACATGGGTCATTTTTAGCAAGTGCACACGGTGGCCAGTATTAGCAAGTGCACAAGTGGCTCAGTGGTTTGCACAGTGCAGCACGTGGCTCAGTGGTTTGCACAGTGAGCACAGTGGTAGTGGTTTTTTACAGCGCAAAACGGTGGCTCAAATTAGCAGGTGCAGCCAGTCTAGGGTTAGCCATGCAGTATGGTCTCTGGTTAGACAGGCAGCACATGCTCTGTTAGCCAGCCCGCAAGGGGCTCAGTGGGGGTTTGTACAGTGCAGCACAGTCTCTCGTGGTTAGCACAGGCAGCAAGTCCTCAGGGTTTAGCACGTGCAGCAGGGGGCCAGGTTTTTCATAAAATGCAGCACAGTGGCTTTATGGTTTTAAAAATGCAGCCGTGGTTCCCGGGTTAGAATATTTTTGCATGGTGACTCAGTGGTTAGCACAGGCAATACGGGGGCCAGTGGGGTTTCAAGCGCAGCCGGTGGCTCGTGGTTAGCAAAAGGAGAGATGGCTCAGTGGTTAGCACTATTGCTTTGCAGTATTGGGATTCAGGCTTAGAATCCAACCAAGGACGACATCTGCAGGAGTTTCTATGTTCTTTTTGGTTTCCTCCACATTCCAAAAACATTCTCATCGTTTAATGTGAAATGTCTCTTGTGAGCCCCAGTGGGGGCGGGGACTGATGTGATTTTTGGGGTCCCTGTAAAGCGCACAGAAAATGTCAAATGTTTCAGGGAACCCATCACCGTGTCCCTTGAATGGGAAACAAAACCCGGGACCAAGCGCGGCTTCTTATAGATTCAGAGAGTCACAAGCGGAGCCGGGACAGTGGGGAAGATCTCCGGAGAACGGATATTGAAATTCACATTGACTTTACTGTCTCTTACTAACCCCAAAAAAAGTTACAACATA
>JAODAL010081845.1:0-11773 GCA_025379985.1 Phyllomedusa bahiana
AAAAAACCCAGTTCTGCAGCATCTTCACACTTCTTTTCCCTTTTATTTTTGGGTTGATATGCACATGTCGGACTAAAAGCACGTTCATCTCTGAAACACAAAACCTGTCTCCTTCCTGAGCGGTATGATGGTTGGACATTCCCATTTGCACCCAAGCATAATCCAGGCTTGTGCAATACCACACTTCTCTTCCTGATATCTTGACTGATTTCTTTAGACTTTCACACAATGTAATTTACAAAGCTGTGTGTTTCTGGTGTACATTAAATACATCCACAGGTGGGTCTCTAACTCAGATGTTACCAATAAAACTTATCAGAAGCTTACAAAGACATGACATCATCATATGGGCTGTCCCAAATTGTTTAAGGGCATAGTAATCCTAGTGTATGTAAACTTTTGACTTTGCATTGCAAATATAAATAATTTTGGTTCCTAATTGACCTAAAACGGGTAAGGTTTATTCTGATTTCATGTCAGATAGTGAGAAAAACATGCATATGTGTCTTTTTATATAGTGTATGTAAACTTCTGGTTTCAACTGTATATTATCTTTATACTTTTTATGGCCACATACTGACTTATTTATTTATTTGGGCAGTTAAACTTTATCTGCTATTTATTTGTCTCGCTCATGTTTGCTACTTTGGATGTTTTTATTCCTTGCGGATTTATGGTCAGGAACAAGTACCCGCTTGTGAGCCTGCAAAATGTGCAGGACATAACTGTACGTCCATTTGCAGGAAGTCACTTTTCACTAGGACATACAGTTATGTACAGTATCGGAAGGGTTAAACAAAAACTAGATAAAACTAGGACAAGAGTGTGGTGGTAAGCCAGATCGTAACACTCACTGTTTATTGCTGCATGATGGCTGCCATCTTGGAATGTAAATGAAACAATCGGAGTCAGGACATTAGCAATGAACATGCATCAGCATCATCATGTGTTATCTTGCAGAGGAATCAGTCTGTTGGCCTTTACTACACTTGTTCAAATACAGCTAAACTTAATGTAGAGCCAAAGAACAATGTAGCAAAATGCCCACATGCATTTAGCAACAGTAATTAAGATGTCAAACCCCAGCGTATGTCATAACCGTGTTTCCCTGAAAATAAGACAACCCTGAAAGTAAGACATAGTAGAGATTTTGTTGAATTCCCTAATATAAGGCACCCCCCAAAAATAAGACATAGCGGAAATCATTAGAGGGTTGAAGGACCTGTGCAGGGAGGTCATGTGACTGTGATGTCACCACAGGTCCCGAACATCCAAAAGAGAGTAGACCGAAAGAACATGTAAGTAACAGAGGGAAGAGAGGGGAGAACAGAGCAATGAGTACTGACACACACATCTCAGAGGATGGCTGATGGGGCAGGCTGGGACTTCTAGTTCCACAGGTCCCAGCATGTCACATTTGCCATCCTTTGAGAATAAGTCACTGCAGCTGCCATAAAATAGTCCCTTTACATTACATATACCCTATGGTTTGTGACTCTAAACTTTAATGATATATATATTATATTAATATATATATATTATAAATATAGTATATATATATATAACACAGAATTGCTAGTCACGATTATTTTCAAGATATGAAATAATTTAGCGCGCTTAACCCTCTGGTTTTAGCGGCAACTGTTTCAAATCAATTTTCTAAATCCCTATTGGTTCATTTGTATTACCGCCTCCCTTTCCATTGGATGTTTCTCCTTTTATTCTCAGACCTATCTTTTCCTAGTAATTTTCACACTGTTACTCACTAAATTTTTTCGGTAGTGATTTATCTATACACTACCCTAATATATAGTTTCCCTTTACCCAATACACACAAAAAAACACACTACACCTGATTTAGGTTTACTTTTCAGCTTTTATTTTTTAACACATATTATAATCGGATATATGCACTTGGGGTCTCTGGATGACTCCATTGTCTTCCCATCTCTCTTCTTTTGCTTGTCTTTATTCTTGATTGACACTTCTTACTTTCCCAAATTATCTTCCGATCTTTCCACACAGGTTTTTTCTTACGTCATTTAAACCTGTAAAAAAGTAACAACCAATTGTAACAATTGCCGGCATTATATATACTATGTTTTTTCTGTTATTTTTATTTCTGATGAAGCGCAGGTACACACGGGGAAACGCGTAAAGTCTATTTATGTTTATTATGTTTTTAATTTTTTTCTCGGTAATGCCGCGGCATTTTTAAGAATAAAAAAACTTTTAATGAAAAGCCTTTAGCCTGGTCTTTTTCTACTTCCACTGCACGTGCCCCGGGGTCCCCATTTTCTTTCTTTTTTTCTATTGTGACCCACAGAGAAGACAGATGACAGTTGCATGAGGGCCTAATAAAAGGACATAACAAATAAAGTGGCAATAAGTCATCCGCAGATGAGATAGATGACAGTTGTATTGGGAACCTAATGAAAAGGCAATAATAATATAGGATGATAACAAGTCCAATATTGTCCAGATCACATCACAGATCACCTAATATGATACATAACAAGCAACACATCCAGAACATTTGAACATACCATTGGTCGGCAATTAAGCCAAGTCCCTCCCTTTTAGGAGGGACATAGTGGCTATGCATCACCTATCTTCAGGGAACGCCCCTTCGGGAATGATATAAGGGGTATAATCAGATATGATCTCCTTGAGGTCCTGATCACAATGCAGGATATTCCAATGCTTCTGCAGTACATCAAGTATCTTATCATGATGACTGTCAAATGTCCTAATTATCCTGAATTTTTTATCTTTCCTTCTCTTAAAATTGTTGCCCGTAGATAATAGAGATGTTCTATCACTAGTAAGTGCATGGTGAAATGCCAGCCTAAGGGTGCTAAGAGGGTATCACCTCTCCTGGAACCTCTCCTGCAGTTCCTTAGCCTGACAATGGAATGTATCTATTTGGGAGCAACTTCAACTAACTCTCAAATACTGCCCTTAGGAACACCACATTTCAGACTAGTGGGGTGGTGGCTGTCTCACCTTAGGAGGTTGTCAGTGGCTGTTATCTTCCAAAAGGTACTAGTCTGGAGGTAACCATATCTATCCTGCGGATATTAAAGGGGTTGTCTCACTACAAGGATTGCTTTTTATGTTCAAGATCTTGGAAAAACAAGTCACTTTGCAATATATGTCCATTAACAATGTCCTACCTCTTCCTAGATATCCCCTTTTCTATGGGCTGCATCAGCTCCTCAGGTCGCTATAGCTACAGACCTGTTTGATTTCTTCTGATAGGCTGTTAGTGCTGGTTGCTATAGCTACAGACCTGGTGTACTTAACAGCTCATCACTGCAGGCCAGTAGAAGCCAGTAAACACTGAATCCAAAAGTGAAACCGATAAAAAAAACAGGACAGAAGTAGGATGAATCGTCATAGTGAGACAACCCCTTTAAGGTTTAGGAAAAATATATGAATATAGTTTTTTTAATGCAATTATATCGAAGAGCACAGTTCTTTTCGGTTCTATACTTTTTCTTGTCAATTTGTCGGGCCATTTAATCTTATGGATAAGTTTAGCAGATGGCAAATGTGAGGAGCTTTCCCAGTGTACTCCAAAAACATGGTGTGTATCTAGCCTAACTCAGATATAACAACAGCATATGCCAGCATTATCTGATAGTTTCAGCTTCTACCTCTAGAATCTACAGTGTGAGCCCTATATAAAATCCTCTGTGGTCACAGTGACTGCTCATCTATCAGACTTTTTATGACATACCTGTCAAAGATGGAAATACCCCTTTATGGCATTAAATGGGTTTTTCCCACATAGTAAATTAACTTTAAAAACATGTAAGCAAAGTAATAAAAAAGATGAAAATTTACCAATAAAATTATTATTCTGATTTTGCTAGGTTTTCAGAATAGAGTAGATCTTATCTCCTGCTTGTGTACACACGCTTCTCTAGGTTACTAATCACCTTTTCTCTGCTCTCTCTTTCTGTGATCATTGCTCCAGCTACCTGTTGACCATGATGGTTGTCACTCCCTGCCATGTCTTAGTTGTAAAACAGGAGCTTGCTTTTGTGAGTTAATAACAAACTTAACTCCTTTAGAGCTCTTTACTCTTTATATATATATTGTAAGGCTGCAGCTGGAAGAGTCTGCAATGGCATATACATACAAGCCAGGTTCTGGACATATTAATGGACACACCGTACAGGCTCTCATAGACTCCGGGAGTTTGGTGACCCTGGTGCAGGCCAGGTTGGTGGGCTCAGACCAACTCCGACCCCGCCGTATAGGGGTACTCACCCTAAAGACCCCCTGCGGGCCCGCAAGACATGAGGTGGCCGTCGTCGTGAGCCTACCACACAGTGCGATCATAGGCTGTGACTTCCCCTTGAAGTGATGATCATCCTGCAGCCCCATAGGAAATATGCAGCGGCATATTTGGATGATGTGGCGGTCTTTAGTACGGACTGGGAATCCCACCTAACTCGAGTGCAGGCCGTCTTAGACGCCATAAGGGCAGCAGGGTTAACCGCCAACCCCAACAAGTGTGCCATAGGGCTCGAGGAGGCTCGCTATCTGGGCTATGACATTGGGAGGGGAGTCATCAAGCCCCAAATAGACAAATTAGAGGCAATTAGGAATTGGCCCCAACCGGTCTCCAAGAAACAGGTCAGGGCTTTTCTTGGTATCGCAGGATACTATAGGAGGTGGTTGCCCAACTTTGCCTCCATAGCAGCCCCGCTTATTGACCTCACCAATGGGTTCAAATCCACTATGGTCAAGTGGAACCAGGAAGCTGAACAAGCCTTTAAAAATCTAAAAGAGGTACTTTGCAAAAGACCCGTACTCATTGCCCCAAACTTTAAGAAGGAATTTCTGGTCCAGGCAGATGCTTCTGAGGTGGGATTAGGCGCTGTCCTGTCGCAGCTCATTGAGGGAGAAGAACACCCTGTAGTGTATCTCAGCAGGAAACTGTCAGCGGCGGAGAAAAACTACGCCATAGTGTAGAGAAAATGCCTGGCCATTAAGTGGGCTATTGAGTCACTGTGCTACTACCTGATAGGCAGACCCTTTAAAGTTGTCACGGATCATTTGCCCCTAAAGTTGATGGCCCAAAATAAGGGAAAAAACGCAAGGGTGACCCGGTACTTCCTGGCTCTACAGGACTTTAAGTTCTGTGTAGAACATCGCCCCGGGTCACAACAAGCGAATGCAGATGCACTGTCGCGGGTGCATAATTTCATGGCACAAAGTGCTCCGCCCCACAGGTCAGAGCTGAGGGGGTGGGGGGGGATATGTAAGGCCGCAGCTGGAAGAGTCTGCAATGGCATATACATAGCAGCCAGGTTCTAGACATATGTCTGGGGAGTCCAGGACACAAGCCACCAAGGTAAGGAGCCTTGGTGGAGTGAAAGGCCATTGTTAAATATGTGTCAACAGTACAGTCTGTTGACCTATGTTTAATCTGTTGGTTAGTACGGCTTCCAGCCATTCCTGGGTCGACCTTTCATTGGGAGTAAGCATAGAGCAGGGTGGGTGCTTACTCCCCATGGTCCACTCCAGGATTTCCCTGCTGTATGTAAGGTCAGCAGGTAGCTGACTGGGTGTCGGCTGTTCCTCCAGTCTACCTTCTGGGCTGGAGGTGTTCACACTGGTGGAAGCCAGTGTCGGATCTACTAAGGTGCTAGTGAGGAAACTACACCAATGTTAGTAAGCGCTCAGACGAGCAAGAGTTTTTCTTTATGTTTATTTGCTGTACATGTTTTGCCATCCTTTTTGTTCTGCTTCTACAATAAACCCACGGATAAAAAAAAGGAGCCGTTTGTACCTGACATCTGCCTCTGTCTCATGCCTGAAAGACTCATGTGGTGATCCCAGAGCCTTAACAGCTCACAATATATATATATATGTAAATAGACAACCCCATTCAATTTATGACATTTCTGACCCGAACAAAGAAGTTTGGTTAGGCAGCATTTGATTTTTCGGCAGCTAGGAAACAAATATTTCTTCTACATCTAAAATTTTAGACTTACAACAGTCTCGAGGAGCCTTCCCCACACCAGTTATTTTCTAATAACTTACCTTAGTGTTGCCTCTTTCAAAGAATATGTATTTTTTCCCTGCTGTCCGATGATTTCTTGTTTGCCTTTTACTCATTGTGCGTGCCGCCTCCCTCTGCTGCGCTGTGCCAGGATTTCATCTTATCTCCACCTCTACGCTTGTCTCTGCCACAGCATATTCCATCTCAGTGGGATTGCTGTGACAGGTGATTAATAGCCTATTAGGACCAAATTACCAGATGAATGTTAGTCTGGGAAGAAGTGACAGAACAACTGACAGGAGCAGTGGTTAAACCAACACCTATGCATTCCTGGAAACAAATGGCACATTTCTAAAATAATAGTCATTGATGCAGCTGAAAGGTATTTAATGATTTAGGAAACTGGCAATTATACAGGACAGTAAGGAGCTAAGATAACAAGTGTTGTAGAGCTCTTTGCATATTAAACACAGTGTGAGGCACTTGGCATGGAGTGATCTACTTCATGTACTTTCTTAGTTACTGGGCACAGATTAGTATCAAGTTTCCCTACCCTGTTTCCCCGAAAATAAGACATTTTTAGTTATGAAATTCAAAGTTTGGCTGCTTAGGCTGATGTTTGTGATGAAATCACTACAGTATATTAATACATGTTGATGTTTTGTTCAACAATAAATGTGAATTATTGTTCATAGAAGAAAAAAAAAAAACTAAAAATAAGTCTTAGCTCGTCTTTAGGAGCAAAAATTAATGTAAGACACTGTCTTATTTTCAGGGGAACAGGTAGCATTTCTAGTCCATTGTCTACTGGAGACACAGTAAACATCTATGTAGGTCATTTACTCTATATAATGCCTCCATATAGCAGTGTGTCCTCTCTCAAGTTGAATGCCTCTGAAAAAAGTATACTTTTTGTTTTTCTCATGCACATGTATAGTATAAAGTAATATGGACAGGAGGCCACCTCAAGCCAGAAGCAGAACTTTTGCCACTGGGGCTAAGTTTGCCGCCCGTTTTTGTTTAGACCACACCCCTATTTTTTCAGACTATGCCTCTTTTTTGCGGTCAATACCATACATTAGTAGTAGTGCAGAATAGTGTACAAGTGATTGTGTCCCCTAGTGGTCAACTATTCCAAGGGAGAATAAAGATACAACTAAAAATAAAAAATTAAAAATTAAAAGTTTTAAAAATATGACTAAATAAGAAAATATTAACCCTTTACCGCCACAGCCAGTTTTGACCTCCCTGCCAGAGCGCCATTTTTGAAATCTGACATGTGACACTTTGTGTGAGAATAACTTTTTGACACTTATACCAATCCATGTGATTTAGAGAATGTTTTCTTGTGACACAGTGTTTTAAGTTAGTAAGAAATTTTGGTCCATACATTCCTTGTTTTTTGTGGAAAATATCAACATATCAAGAACATTTTGAAAAATTCCACTATTCCACTCAAAATAGTTTATAATTAGCATCTACTGTACACAGGAACAGACAGACATAACTACAGGCGCTGAGGTGGACAATCAAGAACTGACCAGGAACAGAGGCAAAAAGTTCCTTATATGCCAGGAGGTCATAGGTCACTGGGCAAGAAATTGGGACACTGTTCCTTTAAATCCAGACCAGCGAGCATGCGCGCTCCCTAGGGAGTATGTGCAGACACAGACAGGAACAGGAAGGAGAAACAGAAGCAAGAACAGGTGAGCACACAGACACAAGGGACACAGTAACAGGTACAGGAACTGGGGACCCAAGTGGCAAACAGACACGCATGCAGTCCACAGCAGTGGCATGTGTATATAAACAAAGAAAGGGATTCTCTACTGTAAAAGCAGTGAGATTGTGGAGCTCTCTGCCAGAAGGAGCTTGTCATGGTGAAGAGTTCAAAAAGGGTCTGGATGCATTTTATAGTGACTATGATAGTTAATAGGATTCTTGAGAAGGGTCATTGACCCATGGATTTACTCTGATTGCCAGATTGGAGTCGGGAAGGAATATTTTCCCTAAAATGAGGACAATTGGTTTCTACCTCATTGTTTTTTTTTTTCCCTTTCTCTGGATCAACGCTATAGGCAATAGGCTGAACTGGATGAATATCTGTCTTTTTTTTGGCCTTGCAAACTATATTATACCATGTTTGCCAAATGTAACAAAGCCTCAGAGATAATTATATCCTTCTTGCTTCTTTTATACATGAATTCTGCTGAATGAAAACCTTTATTCTGAGTTTTTGTTGTACAACGCTGTACAGAGGTCACCAGTCACATCCTCAAATCCTTACACTGTAATTTCACTTTTTCATATGATGTTAATTAAATTATGTGAATGTGTTTTTGGACTGTGGATGATTCCAATACAGGGAAAAATAGAAACTACATGTAGATGTTGCCATTAGTTTGATTTAAACCATTACCCTAATGTTGTAGGACAAGAGTGTCAATCACTAAGCCACCATACTGGACTAAAAAGATACTTTGAAGATACTGCATGACTATTGCATTGTATGGGGTTAATTCACTGCTTTCTACCTCGTTTTTTACCAATTTTATCTGAAAACGAAATGAACTAAGACGCCAGGAGATATCTGCAGACAATTAAAGGTTCATTCTGTATAAATAAACTACGATGTTTTTCATTATTTAGCTTGAAGGAGACCTAATCTAGCAACAGGAAGTGAAAATTGTCACCTCCATTTAGCATCTGGTTGTGTTTGCAATGATACTGTCATTAGCTCAGTGCAATTCCATACTCGTAACATTGCATGTAATTCATCTGTAATTAAATGTAGATAGATTAGTTCTGCTCCAGAAAAATAAGGGCTACATCTCTAGTGCCTTCGGGAGCATTGCTAGGCCTATGAGGCAGGGTTCCACAGTTGTCTTTTTTGAACACACCAAAAGCACATACAGATAGAAAACTTTTTTCAAAAAATGCATGGTTGTTTTAATACAACTTTCACCTGGGTTCCAAAGTTAAGTTGATAATAATAAAAACACTTGAACTGATGAACGTTTAAACCGTTTTCTACATGTGTTTTAATGCTGATGAGGAATGCAACCAAAACAAAACATGTGGATCCTGCCTTAAAATTTATATGCCAGCTGGTGCTTTCCTCAAGTGGCAACAGTTGCTCCCTCAGTAGTATTTATGCCCAACAGATTGGGGCAGTTTAACAAAAACTGTCTGATACCATGTATGGGTGCTTTAACAGGGGGCAGTTTTAGTGTTTTGGGTTTTTTTCAGTTGCAGTACAGCACTCCAATGAAATTGCTTTTCTTACCCGTAAGCTTCTTTCTAATTGCTCGGAAAGATGTTACAAGTGAGTAATAAATTATTGTGTTTAAAGTCTTGCAGATTCCAAACACATTGATTGATCACTCACTTGTAACACTTTTCCAAACAATTTAGATAACTGAAAGGAGCTTGATTGTTGTCACGGGTGGTCCCATGACCCACACTGTGGGCACACTCATATCCCCTGCCGCATATGAGTGGCGCTGCATCCCTCACAGGGGGCCACCGTCACATTCATGCTTCTCCTCATTACTCAGCTCTCCACGCTCCTGCTTCCCGACACGTCTCTGGCTGGTGGCCGGGTGCTGACCTGATATCCTCTGGCCACTTCCTGCACTCCCTGACAGATCTATTGTGCCCTGAGCTATAGAGAAAGCCTTTCTATAGTGTTCTTGTCATGCCCTGTATCTGATGCTTACCACCATCCACTGACCATGTTTGCCTGCTGTCTGCTTGACCTTTCTGCCTGTCCTCGACTATGAGTTTTCAGAACAATATAAGTGCATATAGTCAGCTCAACAAGAGAGATTTCTCAGTACCTTAGTTTGGGCGTAGCACGGAGAGTCCCAGACAAGTTCAGCTTGGGAAGGCAGAAAACGGTTTCACAACATGGTATACTCCAGCTCGCTGTAGAAATCAAAATTAGATGGCTTCCAGCTTGTTAATTAAAACATCAAACCTTTATTGGTTATTCCATAAAAATCCAAATAATGGAAAGGTGAGGAGGTTGCAATACATAGCCAGTACAAGAGATCGCACGACGCGTTTCGACTTTTAGATAGTCTTAAGCATTGTGCTCAGAGTTTAATTAGCGGAAGCACCCCTGATATAGGCGTCTCCTCACAAGTTTAACTCTTACTGGTCTCACCATAGTAGACAATACATTTCAGTTATACATTTAAAGTTAAAAAAGACTCATTAACAATAACATACTACTATGTATAATTATAGCTAAAAAGATTTTTTTCTTTTTTCAGTACTGGTAGAATAAATCATAGCGTACATTTAAGCCTGCTGGTTGCCTAGTATTTAGTAAGAATATCCATTTTGCCTCTCTAGCTAATAACTTATATTTTAGGTTGCCACCTCTTATGGATTATTTTACTTTTTCAATGCCTATGGCTGTCATAAAAGTGGTTTCACTATTGTGTATGTCGATAAAATGTTTGACATCGGCTGACATTCCTGATTTCCATTCCGTTTTATGTGAGTCAGATATATGACGTCTAATACGGATTTTCAGGTGTGAACTGGTACAACCGACATACTGCACATTACACTCCCAGCCTTTTTTTTATCTGCCAAAAATGAATCTGGAAAAAACTTGTTACAATCCTCAGTATGCCACAAGTGTGGTCATAATATATGCCTATGTTGCAACTAAATGAAAAGAAACAACAAATTTGTTTCAACTACCACTAAAAAAACATATCGAATATATGATTACATAAATTGCAATACCAAAAATGTAATCTACTTAATAACCTGCACAAAGTGTAATGTGCAGTATGTGCAAGCAAGTCACATTAAGGGAAGCGCCCTAGGTGTCTCCCACCACATGAGTCCAACCTACCTTGCAGTGGGCCCTGGTGAACACCAGTAGGAACCTTATACACTGCTCCCTGACATGGCTTAAACCATCGTTTGCGGTGGTCCAGAGGATCCACATCCCAACTGTCCCAACAACAATTGGTTGGCTTTATTTTCACCCAATTTCTACACCTGAATATTGGTGGAGGTTGCAACATTCTATGTCAAACCCCCTTTCTGTCTAAGCCCGCATCTTTGTCAGATAAGGCACAACAACTGTTTAGAACAAATAATAAATGTGTCTTAAATTAGACACACCAGATTTGGATATATTTTACTACAGATTCATTTCTTTAGTATTGTAGTACTTGATACAAAAGTGTATTTAAAGAGAACTGTCACGGCCGGCGCCGCTCCCCGGCCCGCGGGCCGCGGGCGCATCCGTGGTCCCCCTCCCGGGTGCTCTCCGGGGTCGGGTGCCGCCGCTGGCCGCGGGACGAGCCGGGGGGCTGCGTCTGCCGTGGACTTACCTGACCGCGCTCCTGTGCCGTCCGCGCCCTCTGCCGGCCGAGGCGCGCGTGCCTGTGTCCTAAGGCGCGCGCGCGCTCGTTCCCGGGGATTTAAAGGGCCAGCGCCCTGATTATTGGCTAATTGCCAGGCGCTTCCCCTACTTAAGGATACGTCCCACTATCACTCCTTGCTGGATCTATGATGCCCCGTGCCCTAGTGAAAGCGTTCCAAAGCATACTCTCGCCTTACCGTGTACCAGACCCCTCGCTACGTTTCTCAACTCCGAACCTCTGCCGCCTGCCCTGACCTTCCTGCCTGTCTACGACCACGAACTCTGGCCCCCTGCCCTGACCTTCTGCCTGCCCACGCTAGATTCTCGGGGCAAGATTTGTACCCCCACCCCGGGTGCCC
>JAODAL010081846.1:0-11773 GCA_025379985.1 Phyllomedusa bahiana
CCCCGGCAGGGCCAAAATTTTTATAGATTTTCAGTTTTTATTCCTTCTCCCTGATTTTTTTACTATTGCTACACCCCCCCCCTTCACTCCCCCCCTTTTTTTATTCCCAATTCCCAGCTCTCTATCTTCACTATCTTGCATGCTATATGTGTAGTTACCCTCCCCCCCAGTCCCTAGTTTAAATATTCCTCCAACTTCCTGGCCATTTTGTCCCCCAATACAGCTGCACCCTCCCCATTTAGGTGCAGCCCATCCCTAGCATAGAGTCTGTAGCCAAGACAGAAGTCAGCCCAGTTCTCCAAAAACCCAAATCCCTCTTTCCTGCACCAATTTTTGAGCCACTTATTCACTTCTCTAATCTCCCGCTGCCTCTCTGGTGTGGCCCGTGGAACAGGTAATATTTCTGAAAATATTACCCTGGAGGTCCTTGCCTTGAGCTTTTGGCCTAAGTCCCTGAAATCGTTTTTAAGGACACTCCACCTACCTCTAACTTTGTCATTGGTGCCAATGTGGACCATGACAGCTGGATTCTCACCAGCCCCACCCAGCAATCTGTCAGCCTGATCCGCGATATGTCGAACCTGGGCCCTAGGTAAACAACACCTGTCGACGATCCCGGTCCTTTGTGGCAGATTGCCAGTCTGTGCCCTAATAATTGAGTCCCCAACTACTAGCACCTGTCTAGCCTGACCTGCACTCCTATTCCCCATCTTACTGGAGCAGACAGGGGTAGTGTCTTGCTGCAGCAATGCTATTTCTGAACCGACATCCCCCTCATCCGCCAATCTTGCAAATTTGTTGGGGTGTACCAGTTTAGGACTAGCCTCCCTGACACTCTTCCCTCTACCCTTCTTTCTTACTGTTACCCATCTAGTGCCTTATGTTCCTGCCACCTCCATGCTACCACCTCCCCAGTTAGCTACACTGCGAGTGATTGCTCAGTGGAGCAGCGGCCGCTTCCAAGTTGGCAATGGATCTCAGTGTCGCACTTGCTCATTTAGATCAGGATCCGGGCTTCTAAATGTGCAGGTTGCACACATTTGCCACAGCAGTATGCCCCCTCGAACTGTTGCTCAAGGATGGCATACATTGCACAGGGTGTGCATATAATTACAATGAAATACATCTAGGGCATTCTATGGGAACTACACCCATGGGCGTAAGCTATAGCAACTGATATGGGGCCCAGAGGTTGAGGGGGCCCTACTTAGTTATAAGAACATTGTTCTGTTTTGTGGGTAATAAGTAGATGGGGGTTTTCTGCTCTTCAGCACTACTATGTGCGTTACTCAATAAGGTGTTACTTATACCTTTAAATTATTGCTACTCATGTTGCTGTTATAGTTTATTCTCATTAGGTGGTTGGGGCCCATCTCGTTTTGCTATGGGCCCTGACTACACCCAATAGATGATATACAAATACAGTTGTCCCTTAGATTACAGTGGCCTCAAAATACAATAATTTCAACATGCAATGGTCTTTTCTGGGACATTGTATTTTGAAACCACACTCAGTATCACAGACGCTATCGATCTGCAGCATATGTCATTGACTGAAGAATTCATTTTACTTGTAAAACACGTATTAGTGAAATGTGTGCAGTGATTGGCGGTCTAGTAGCTCCTCTCTACAGTACAGTGAGGTATTACATGTTCTGTATTACTCTTACATGTGCCAAGATGAGCCATTCCTTCGGGCACCAGGTGATGTCATCCTGTTTTCTTTTTTTCTGGTACATTGGGCCTCAATTATTAAAAGATTTCGTGTCTTATACTGCTCTGGGAAAGCTGATCTCTAATTGGTTGCTATAGGCAACAAAAACAGTCTTACTGTTAGACAGTTTGATAAATGAGGCCTAGTGTGTATAAAGTGAATGACCCAAAGAAGCTTCTATATGCAACATAGTATGATTTCCAGCTTCCTGCACCTCTTTCTGGCGGTTACATCTAAGGACTTTCTTTATCTATATTACTTACATGATTAGTTTTCGTTAATCTTAATTTTGCATTATAATGGGGAGGCATTTCGAGGTTTCGGAATTAACTGCTAGTTTTATGGATTAGACCTGCAATGGTTGTCCCAGAAATAATTTAAATTGTATCTTGAGAGACCACTGTATAACATTTTGAGTAATTAGGTAAATGCAAGTGTGAATAAATAAGATACAGACATCCACTGTCTAGCAAAGCTGATTTTCAGACATCTGTAAATAACCATGCCATAATACAATAGTAAACTGATGTATGAATACTATGCGTTGGTAAAATATACATACACATCACAAGCTTGCATGTCTGGCTAAATGCTTATAAAAATATACTACTGTCACTGCTATGAATTGGAGAATTAGGTATTGTTGCTAGAATTCAGGGAAAACTTTTTTTAGAAAATGAAATCCATTCCAGGAATTGCTATTAGGCTGTATATCTTTTTGAAAGACATGCAGTTGAGTGAATGAAATGTACTGTTTTTGTGTAATAGCTATTTATGGCTCGGATGTTTACAGTTATGGTACTTGGATTGATTTTGTTAAAGAATGGACCGATTGGTGCTAGAAGTCTTGTAAAACACTGTGTAGTTTAGCAAGTTAACTTTTTAAAAGACATACATTGGGACAAGTATATAAATAAGTGACATAATTCAAAATGAAATTAACTGGGTTTGGTGGTATTGGACAATAACTTGATTTATATTTTTCATGTAAGGGTAGAGAAGAGACAATTTTGAATCGTCTGAGAGATCAGTGCATTTGTAGCTAATCTTGGTCAGAGTTGAAATTAATTAGTTTTATAATCAGTTTCCTAAGTAGACAGGTAAAATGTACATCTAAGGCAACATCTATGAATTCAACTTCACCATTTTTTTGCCGGATAGTGCCGGTTCTATATATGTATGAACAGACGTACAGCCAAAATTGCCACAATGTCCGCCTGATGACACATTTTAATGCGCCAGAGTTTGGCGCGAAACTTCCGTACAAAGTCTGGCGCATAACACTCTGTGCGCCAGTTTTGAGTGTTATGTGCCAAAAATGTTTGCCGCATACCACTTTCATTCATACTGTCATATTAGATACTCCTCTATGTCTATTTAGAACTGGTGTTTCATCAACAAGCTACAAAAATGGCGCATACGAATTCATAGATGTTGCCCCTAGTGTCAGAACATCAGTTTTCTTATTACACCGATATTACTTACAATGCAAGCGACTGTTATGGAGGACATGATTTACAGTATATGTTATCCCTTCTCATGTCTTGGAAGCATTTGTTCAATGCTGTCCCAAATTACAAAGAGACCACAATGTTATCTAACAAGAAAAGGTGAAAAAAATACTTCTAAAACACTGACTGCTGGCTCCCATTCATTTTCACTCTACACGCCAGGAAGAAGAGACATGTCGATTGTTTTCCCTGACACGTATTACACGGCGATGAGAGCTATGAATTACCGTAATTGCAGGGCACATTTCAGGCGTATTGCAGTGCAATTACTCGCCAAAATACATCCGCCATTATGCCGTGTGGATATACCCTAACCCTCTTTTCTGGACATCTTTTTTGATCAAAGGAAGGATGGAATAAAAGCGCAAAGAAGAAGGGAGCCATTTTTTTTTCATCCATCTTCATGGCAGCATTTCAAGGCATTTTTTAGTGGTTGCAGTTTTTTAACTTGCCGCTAGTTACAAATATTTTCCAGGATCATTAAGAAAACTAAGGAAAAATGCCTCAAAATGCCATAACTAGAGCATCCTGTGTTAGTAATGCAACTGAACCACAAAATTTCACTTACGTACCACAAACCAAAGCATTACAAACACCAATAAGCCATAACACTTAAACCAGTAAAAAAAATATACTATCAACTATAAATTGCATGGTAGGGTCTCCAGTAATCGAGCTAGTTTTTAATGCATGTCCCACAAAGTCTCATTTATATCCAGATCTGGGGAATTTGGAATCCAAGTCAATACCTTAAACACCATGTTTTTAAACTTTTCACAAATTTCCAGTTTCTCATTGCGGCAAAGCACAATATCCTGCTAAAATTTACCTTCGTAACCACCACCACCCAACCCAACAAAAACAAAACAAATACAAAAAAACAGTGGCATACATGCTTTTTTTTAGTTCAAAGTACATCTATACAAGTGTGTGTGCATGTATATATATTGTGAACTTGCACAGCTCTGGGATCACCGCATGAGTCTTTCAGGCATGAGACAGAGGCAGAAGTCAGGTACAAACGGTTGCTTGGCTCCGTGGGTTTATTTCATCAGCAGAACAAAACAGATGACAAACTTTGCACGGGCAACAACAAAAAAAAAAATACTTGCTCGTCTGAGCGCTCACTAACAATGGGTATTTTTCCCTCACTATCACCCTTGTTGGTCCTACACTGGCTTCCCCAGTGTGAACACCTCCAGCACAGAGGTAGACGGGGAGGTACAGCCGGCCCGCCCAGTCAGCTACCTGCTGACCTTTATACAGCCAGGAAAACCCGGAGTGGAGCCATGGGAGTAAGCACCCACCCGGGCTCTATGCTTAAACTCCCAATGAAAGGCCGACCCGGAATGGGCGGGTAGCCGTACTAAAAAATTTTAAACATAGGTCGACAGTTTTGTACTGTCGACATCAAATTTATCAACGGCTTCACTCCACCAAGGGCTCCTTATCTGGTGGCATGCGTCCTGGACCCCCCAGACATATGTCCAGAACCTGGCTGGGATATATACTCCCTGTAGACCTTCCCGTTGCGGCCTTACATATCCCCCCCCTCTGCTCAGACCTGTGGGGCGGAGCATTTTTGTGCGATAAAGTTTGCACCCCGACAAGTGCATCCGCATTTTGCTTGTTGTGACCGGGCGATGTTCTACAGAGAATTTAAAGTCCTGTAGAGCCAGGAACCACCGGTCACCCTTGCTTTTTTCCTTTGTTTTTTTGCCATCCATTTTAGGGGTGAATGGTCCTTTGATTACTTTAAAGGGTTACCTATCAGGTAGTAGCGCAGTGCCTCAAATAGCCCACTTAATGGCCGGGCATTCTCTCTCACTATGGCGTGATTTTTCTCGGCCGCCGACATTTTTCCGGCTGAGGTACACTACAGGGTGTTCTTCTCCCTCAGCTGTGACAGGACAGCCCCTAATCCCACCCTCAGAGGCGTTGCCTGGACCAAAAATTCCTTTTTGGAAGTTTGGCGCAACGAGCCACTGGTCTCTTGCAAGTACCTCTTTAAGATTTCTAAAAGCTTGTTCAGCTCCGGGTTCCACTTGACCATAGTGGAACTTGGATCCTTTGTGAGATCTGTAAGAGGGGCTGCTATGGAGGCAAAGTTGGGCACAAACCTCCTATAGAAACCCTGCAATACCAAAGAAAAGCCCTGACCTGCTTCTTGGGAAACCGGTGGGGCCAATTCCTAATTGCTTCAAGTTTGTCCATCTGGGGCTTGATGACCCCCTCCCCAATGTCATAGCCTAGATAGCGAGCCTCCTCGAGCCCTATGGCGCACTTATTGGGATTGGCGGTTAACCCTGCTGCCCTTATGGCATCTAAGACGGCCTGTACTCTGGGTAGATGGGTTTTCCCCCAGTCCGTACTAAATACCACCACGTAAATCCAAATATGCCACCGCATATTTTCTATGAGCGCAGTATGAGGGTCCCATCATCCTCTGGAAATGTGGCCGGAGCCCCATATAGGCCAAAGGGGAGGACAACATAATGAAAGTGTCCATCTGGGGTGGAAAAAGCATTTTTTCTCCCCTAGCTTCCTTTGTGAGGGGGCACCTGCCAATAACCCTTGGTTTCAGGTCTAATGTACTAATGTACCTTGCAGGTCCTAGCCGCTCGACCACTCATCAACCCGTGGGCATCGAGTAGGCATCAAATTTTGATAGCTCATTGAGCTTGCGAAAATATTGCAGAATCGCAAGCTCCCATCAGGTTCGGTTAGGGAGCACTATAGGGTCGACCAAACCCACTTTGGACCTTTCTATGACCCCAAGCTTCGCATCTTTTCAACTTCCCAGCAATCGCTTGCCTCTGGGCCTCAGGCACCCTTTTATGGCCCCCAAACGTACCTTCTGGCCAGGTTCGTGACGATGTCATGTGAAATGACTCCCGCCCGACCTGGCAGTTCCGAAAAAAACCTGCTGATTCCTTTGTAGGAACTCCCTAGTTTCCTGTCGCTGTGCTTCAGACAATGACTCAGAGATGGGGAAACCGGTGGTAATTCTCCCTTTGGGACACCCCTATGCTCTCTGACCGCCACAGAACTTTGACGGCCCTTCAGGGCTTAATTAAGTTGACATGGTAAATTTGATATGGTTTCCTTTTACCGGGCTGGAAGACCCTATAATTTACCTCACTGACCCGGGCTCTGTAATCTCATAGGGCCCTGCCACTTTCGCCAGAAATTTGCTTTCGACCGGGGGTACAAGTACTATACCCCGGTCCCCCTGGCTGGAACACTCTGACCCTTGCCGACCTGTTATATACTCTGGCCTGGGTTTCTTGCGCCTGCTGCAGGTTCTCACGTACTATGGGTAAAACGGCCGCAATCCTGTCCTGCATTTCAGCGATGTGCTCAATGACACTCCTATGCGGGGTATTTTTCCTGCCCCCAGGTCTCCTTGCAAATGTCCAAAGCCCCCGGGGATGTCTACATACAGGCGCTCGAAGGGTGAGATCCTGTGGAGGCCTGCGGGACTTCCCTTACCGAGAACATTAGGTAGGTAAGAGACGGTCCCAATCTTCCCATCCTTATCTACCACCTTCTTGAGCATCGCTTTTAGGGTTTTATTAAACCTTTCACCAGCCCATCGGTCTGGGGATGATATACTGAGGTACGGAGATGTGTAATTTTTAACGAGACGGCAGAGTTTCCTTGGTCACCTTAGACATGAAGGGGGTGCCCTGGTCTGTTAGTATCCCCTTCGGGATACCGTGCGGTGAACATTGGAACAGTTCCTTAGCTATTCCTTTGGGAGAGGAGTTTCCTAAGGGGAAGGGCCTGGGGAAATAGCGAGTGGCGTAGTCGAGGACCACAAGATGTGCTGATGTCCTCCGGGCTACCTTAGGGCGCGGTCCTACCAGCTCCAGGCCGATCCACTCAAAGGGGACCTCTATGATTGGCAGAGGAATTGGGGGGCTCCGAAAATGGGTCCTAGGGGCGTTACTTTGACACTCTGGGCAGGACTGGCAGTATTCCTCAATTGCCCTGTAAATTCCTGGCCAGTAAAAATTACGCTCCACTCTCTCCCGGTCTTCTCCCACCCCTAAGTGTCCCCCCAGCACATGGGAGTGGGCTAGCTCCAAAACTGGCGACATGTGACCGGGGCACCCCCAACTGCTTACCACTTCGGTTGGGGTCTTTTTTACCCGGTACCCGCATATTGTTTTTTGACCAAAAATGAGGGTAAACCAAACTCTCGCCTGGTTCCTGGGCTTTCCCATCTATTACCTTCACACTTTTCCAGGCATGCTCCAAGTTTGGGTTCCCTCAGCTGCTCCGTGCCAAAGTTCCCCCTGGATTACTGGCAAGGAGGCAAAATCTAGCTCAGAGGGACTTTCCTCGGGTCCCCAGCCAGAACAGACAAGGGAAACCCATCGGGCTCCTCTGGTTCCCGGGGCAGGGCACATTACCCCTTTTCCACAGGATACAGGGCACACTTTTTATTTCCCCACAAATCCCAGAACAAGGGGAAATCACAGCCTATGATTTTCAAATGTGGGGTAGGCTTGCAACGACAGCCACCTCACGTGTCGCGGGCCCGCAGGCGGTCTTTAGCCTCACTACCGCGGCTGGGTAGTTCCTGGTGTCCCCGTGTACACAGATCACCCCTATACGGCGTGGCCGGAGTTGGTCTGCGCCCACCAGCCTGGCCTGCACCGGGGTTACCAAACTTCCGGAGTCCATGAGGGCTTGTACAGTGTGGGCCATTGTTTTTAAAAGGTGCATACCCGCCGATTTCCCCCAGTCTCAATCTGCGTGGTGTATGAAGGCCTTGCATACAATGACGTACGCCTTACACCACAGTCCATGGGTTCCCCCAAAGTAAAGGGCACCCGTGCGGCGACGTGTCCGAGTCCATTGCATCGCCGCAGATGATGGGGCCCCGGGCTCTGGGCAAGAGCGGTCTCATTGTGGGTTGGCAACCTTCCCCCCTTCTCACACCAGCCGGGATCCCCTCCCCTCCGGACCCTTAGGTTTTCCCCCTTTTTGGGGGGAGGGACAGTCTTAACCCCATGCTGACTAAGGTGGGTGCAATCCTTGGAGGAACTCTCGAGGCACTATAACGTCCACAATGGAGACAAATTCGTCCAGGCTTTTGGGGTCCGTGTACCCCCACACCGCTGGGTCCCCATGGGTAGGGGCGCGCAACGAAGCGGGTCACAGAAAGACCCGCTCCCATCACCTGGACAGCTGTAAGGGCGTTCGGGCTGCAGCCACTTGCTGGTGAGGTGGAAAGAGGTCATTACATCTGTGACCCCAGCTGGCTTTGGCTGGATCGAATTCCCAGGCGTGAACTCTCTGGCCTGGACCGCCAGAGTAACCCCCCCGTCGGGCTAGGATCTCCCCTTTCCCGCCGCGTGTAGTCCTTGGCGTCTTCAGCCTCCAGGTCGAAGTAGGCCTTTTGTGGCTCGCCAGTCAGAAAGGGGGCCAGGACGTCAGCCCACTGGTCCAAGGGTAGCTGCTCTCTCTCGGCGATCCTCTCAAAGGTGCCGAGATACGCCTCCACGTCATCATCTGGGGGTCATTTTACGTAGAACTTGCAGCACCACTTGACGGGGCATGGAGGGCCCACCTGCTGCCCCCTCTGGTCTTGTAGTCAGGGACCTGGGTGCTGCTTGTAGAGCCATGGTTTCCTGTTTGTTGCTCTTTAAGGGCGGCCCGGTGTGTCTCCAATCAACAGGCGGTTGGTCTCTGCTTGAGGCCCGCACGGTCTCCTGGTGGGCCTTCTGTTGGCTTGCCGCCATTTGCTGGAGGTTGGTGTTTGCCTGTATTAACTGCTTTACCAGCTCATCCATTTTGGGGTGTCTCCCGGTGGTTTCAACCTGTTGCCGCTTTAACCCACGACAATATATTGGAACCACTTTTCGCTGCCTGTCTCTTTAAGAGAACGTTCTCTTTTAAAATGCCCAAAGCATCCTCCACCATGTTGAGCCCTTGCACAGCTCTGGGAACACCGCATGAGTCTTTCAGGCATGAGGCAGAGGCAGAAGTCAGGTACAAATGGTGCTTGGCTCCCTGGGTTTATTTCATCAGCAGAAAAAAAACAGATGGCAAACAGCACAGCAAAACAAAAACAAAATAACTTGCTCGTTTTGAGCGCTCAATAACCCAAAGGGGTAGTTCCCTCACTATCACCGCTTGGTCCTACACTGGCTTCCCCAGTGTGAACACCTCCAGCACAGAAGGTAGACGGAGGTACAGGGCCGACGCCCAGTCAGCTACCTGCTGACCTTTTATACAGCCAGGAAAACCCGGAGTGGAGCCAAAGGGGAGTAAGCACCCACCTGCTCTATGCTTACTCCCAATGAAAGGGCCCCACCCAGGAATGGCTGGTAGCCGTACTAACAAATTAAACATAGGTCGACAGTTTGTACTGTCGACATCTAATTTATCAACGGCCTTTACTCCACCAAGGTCCTTATCTTGGGGGCATGCGTCCTGGACTCCCCAGACATATGTCCAGAAAACCCGGCTGGGATATATACTCCCTTGTAGAACCCTTTCCCCGCTGCGGCCTTACATATATTATATAGTAATATATTAAAATAAAATATATAATATATTATATAATATATTTTATATAATATATATTATAATATAATTATAATATATAATATATATATATATATATCTATAATGAAAAATAAAATTTTTTCGATTTCCCCTTGCTGATTGCGTAGGTTTGCCCACTGACAAAGACATGAACAGTCTATCATTTTAAGGGTAGGTTAATTTTAACATTGAGAGATAGAATATTAAAAATAAAATCCAGAAAATCACATTGTATAAATTATATAAATTTATTTGCTTTTTGCAGTGAGAAATAAGTATTTGATCCCTTTGGCAAACAAGAATACTTTGTGGCAAAAACCCTATTGGCAAGCACAGCAGTCAGGTGTTTTTTGGAGTTGATGATGAGGTTTGCGCACATAACAGGAGGAATTTTGTCCCACTCCTCTTTGCAGATGATCTCTAAATCATTAAGATTTTGAGTCTGTCGCTTGGCAACTATGAGCTTCAACTCCCTCCATAAGTTTTCTATAGGAATAAGGTCTGGAGACTGGTTAGGCCACTCCATGACCTTAATGTGCTTCCTTTTGAGTCACTCCTTTGTTGCCTTGGCTGTATGGTTTGGGTCATTCTCTGACTGGAAGACCCAGCCACGACCCATTTTTAATGTCCTGGTGGAGGGAAGGAGGTTGTCACTTAGGATTTTATGGTACATGGCTCCATCCATTCTCCCATTGATGCGGTGAAGTAGTTCTGTGCCCTAAGCAGAGAAACACCCCCAAAACATAATGGGCGACATGTATGAATTTTGGTGTTTAGATGCCAATTTTCATGCACATTATAGTAGTGTAGAATGTGCCTGATTTATGAACCCGCTCTACTGGTTTACCTGTTTTACCTATTTACCTCGTTTACCTGTTACAGCAGTAATGCGCCTAGAATTGCCCTACTGAAGCTATAAATCTATAGCTTCTTACAGTTCTAGTGTGCTCCACCGCCCGCACCTCCCCCCGAAATCAGGCGCATTACAAAGTGCCGCGGTTGCTCTGTAATGTGCCTGGTACCAGCATATGGGCGATGTAAAAATATAGCGAACGGGGCTGCGTCAGTTTCCGGGCTGAAAAGACACCAGACTTCTGATGCAGTCCCGTTCATACATGCCACCCAATGTTTCCACCTCCATGCTTGACAGTGGGGACGGTGTTCTATGGCTCATAGGCAGCATGTCTCTTCCTCCAAACATGGTGAGTTGAGTTAATGCCAAAGAGCTCAATTTTTGCCTCATCTGCCCACAGCACCTTTTCCAGATCACTCACAGAATCATATAGGTGTTCATTGGCAGACTTAAGACGGGCCTGCACATGTGCCATCTTGAGCAGGGGACCTTACGGCACTGCAGGATTTTAAGCCATTACGGCGTAATATGTGACCAATGGTTTTCTTGGTAACTGTTGCAGCTGCCTTCAGATCATTAACAAATTCCCCCTGTGCAGTTTTAGGCTAATCTCTCGCCTTCCTCATGCTCAAGGATACCTCACGAGGTGAGATTTTGCATGGTGCCCCAGATCGATGTTGATAGACAGTGATTTTGTATTTCTTCCATTTTCTTACTATTACACCAACCGTTGTCTTCTCACCCAGCTTCTTATTCATGGTTTTGTAGCCCATTCCAGATTTGCGCAGGGCTATGATCTTGTCCCTGACATCCTTATAAACCTCTTTCGTCTTGCCCATGTTGTAGAGGTTAGAGTCTGACTGATTAATTGAGTCTTTGGACAGGAGTCTTTTATAAAGGTGACTATTTAAGACAGCTGTATTTAATGCAGATAATGTGTTGATTACGAGCGTCTAACTGGTCTGTAAGAGCCAGAACTCCTAATGGTTTGTAGGGGATCAAATACTATTTCTCTCAGCAAAATGCAAGTAAATTTATATATTTTATATGATGTGATTTTCTGGATTTTATTTTTGATATTCTATCTCTCAATGTTAAAATTAACCTACCCTTAAAATTTAGATGTTTATGTCT
>JAODAL010081847.1:0-11772 GCA_025379985.1 Phyllomedusa bahiana
GTTTTTTTGTCACTGTATTTGAATCAGAAAAAACGATCGAATTTCTGACTGTTTTTATCTGATGCTGTGTGGATCTAGCCTAAGACTGAACTCATTGCTGTGAGACTGGTTAACAGGAAATAAGTCTTTCAGCAGAAGTGTTTGGGTGGATCTAGTAAGAATTACAAAACAGTGTGCAATAAAAATGATGGCAGGTAGATAAAGACCTATAGAAGATAAAGAAGATATCAGTGAGTCACTGGTAGGACAGACAGAAAAAAACAGAAGGTGGGGGAATTAAGGGCGTCTTATATAGTGTTCATGTGTCAACGACCACTGTGGCTTGTCCTATATTTCCCCACGTTGTGGACATAAGAGAAAGCCACTTACCAGGAACAGAAATTGTTACTGTGTTATTTGCATAAAAAGGCTGTTTCTATTGTCCAAACACTATACAGTTTTCACGCATCAGATACTAACAAACAATGGTGATACCTGCTGCTTCTTACTGAGGTGTGAACTATGTACAATATGCTACACGCCTCCTCCTGACTCGTAAAGTGCTAACATCAAGGCAAATAGTTTTCATAATGTGGAAAAATTTCTGACATTTAAACCTTTCTGCATTGTAATCAAGGCTCCCTTTTGTCAAGTCACTGCCATTGCAGTCGCGGGAACTGACAGTTTTATACCGGAGTGTCAGAGAAGCCCCCAGATTTGTCTAGTATACAGTTAAGCCTGTTTATTATGACCACCAGCTGATATCCAGACTGCCATGTTTAGCAGTACAGCAGCTAGACAGGCTGGGAGTGACTCCATAAGGTCCTGGTGGGTTGTCACAGATACCTGGAGCCAAGCTGACTGTACCCCACAGCTGCTGGAGGGTGTGTGGGGGAGGATCCATAGAGCAAACATGACATAGAGGTGGTGCCAGGGATGCTCAATACGGTTAAAGTCTGATGTTTAGGAAGCCAGGGTTGTACTTGGAAATCTTCTTCATGCTCTTCTCACCAATGTTGGACATTTGTAGCTGTGTGACATGTCCTATTGTCTTGCTAGAAGATCCCCTCTGCCCCAGGGAAGACAGTCCGTAAGAATGGGTGCACATGATCTGCAAGGATTGATTCATACCCAAATCCGCTTAGAAGGCCCCCCAAATGGATGAGTGGCACAGAGAATTCCATGAAAACATTCCCATGACCATTAGGGCATGTTCACACGACGGATTTGGGCCCCGGGGGTTGGCCCACGGCTTTCACCGCGTTCCCCGGAAAAACCTCGTTCTAGCCTCCCGCAAACTCCTCTCAATGCGGGTTGCGGCCGGGTGCGAGGTGGTGGGGGCAATGGGCCGGGGTTTTGGGGGCGCGGCTTGCGGGGGGTTTCCCCCATGCAAATTAGTGGAAAGGGGAAAAAAAACCTGCCCCCGCTGGGGGCCCGCCGCACCCAGCCGGGCGAAGCCCGCAAAACACTGCGGGCCCCGCGCGAGGACCCCCTGCAAGAATTGAAGTAACAAAAGATAAAATTAAAACACTTTTATAAAAATTGTTTCTTTGGGAAAAAATATGAGTTTTTCAGCTGAAGTTCTTTTTTTAAAAAAAAAAAAAAGTGCTGTCCCTTAAAGAAAGGATAAAGGGCCAAGACGCTTCATACACTGATGGACCATGTTGAACCCCTCTTAAAATTTCCCCGTTCTGAGCGGGGAGTCCACTGTGCAAGGGGTCCCCTGAACTTTTTATGATCTGTAAGGGTAGTTTGTGGCCATCTTCTGCTGGTTTTTTTACACACAGCATACCCCCAAAAGTTTTCCCTTTTTTTGGGGGGACGCTCCCTTTTTTTAACCCTTGTCCCTCTGTCTCTCTTGCTCTTTAAGCCCCTTTTTTTTTTTTTTGGGGAAAGGTTTTGCTTTATAAACTTCTTCTTTAAAAGATCGATTGCTTCCCCGCGTATATTACGTAAAAAACTTATTAAAAATTTCATATTGGATGCAATGCAATCCTGAAAATGTCTATACTGATCTTTCATACATTGAACCGTAAGTGTCCCTCTGACTGTCTGGGATGTATGTGTGTGTAACTACACTTCCGTCATTTATATGTCTGCAGAGCACCTGTATATTGCTAGTATCTACCACCATATGGTTCTTGTATGGCTGTAACATTGTTCTTGGTATAATGATCATTATTCAGTGATGTTTTGTGGGAATTCAGTCCTTGTGGTGGCAATTGTGGTCAGTTTTTTGGTGGTTTTTTTTGGGTTTCTATGTTTAAACATATTGGTAAATTTTTGTCTTGGGATGGTGGGGTTTGATTAGTAGCCATATTTTTATTTTATTATTTTTTTTATTTAAAGCTATTGATTCCCGGCGCTGTAATTCGAGGGGGGGTTACATACATTTTAACATAAACCCAAAAAGTACAGTGAAAGTGATTAATGACAATTGGCACGACAGAGGGGGAAAAGGGCCTCACGCGATGGCTTACAATCACAAGGGGGGGGGAAAGAGACAGGAGGGGGGAGGGGGCAGACATGTTTTGTGGAGAAAATAGTGACAACAAGGTTAGTGTGGGGTTATAGGCAAGCCTGAAGAAATGGGTTTTAGGTTGCTTTTGGGAAAACGGGGGGAAAGGGGGAAGTTGTTTGTTTTGGGGGTGGTTCCAGATGTGGGTGAAAGACGGGAGAAAATTTGGGACGGTTGTGTGAGGGTGATAAAGGGGAGAGAGAGGGGAAGGTCCTGTGAGGAGGGAGAGTGCGTTTGGGGGGGATTTTGGGAAAAATTAGGGCAGGGGGGTGAAATGGGGGGGGGAGAGGTCATGGAGAGCCTTGTGGGCCCATGGATGGGTTAGTTTAAAAAAGGGAAATTCGCGGGGAAATTGGGGAAAGCCAGGGGAAGGGTTTTGGAAGGGGGAGAGGCAGAGGGGGTAGCGGGGGAGAGAGGTGGAAATAAGACGGGCAGCAGATTTAAAAGGTTGGATTGGAGGGAGCGGAGGGGGGCTAGCTGGGAGGCCCAGAGAAGGATTTTTGCAGAAAGTTAGGGGGAAAGATGACGGGGAAAGGGGACAAAGCTTTTTTTTTAGTTTTATAGTTGAGGAATGGGGCGGTTTTCAAAGAAAATTTTTTTTTCAGGTGGGGTGGCATGCAGAAAGGTGTTTGGGATGTTTGGTTTGAAAGCCGGGAGGGGGAATCTAGGTTTACCCCAAAGGGGGCGGACTTGGGGGGGACCCGGGTTGAGGGGGGTAGACCCGTTTACGGGAGATAGAGAGACGGGGGAAAAGGGTAGAGTTGGATGGTTTGGAAAAGATGAGTAGTTTTTCAAAAAAGGGGCCCAAAAATTTTTAATCCCTTATGTAATGTTTTTAAGGGCCCACGGGTTTTTTTTAAGGGAGGACCGGATTAGGTTTTTTCCCTTTCCCCCGAACAAATAACCATGGGAAAAAAAAAAAAACAAAAAAAAGTTTTTTTTAATTTTAATTTTTAATCCCCAAATTTTTCCGGTTTAAACAGGTTGTTCACAAAATTTTTTTTTAAAAAATTTCCCACAGTGTTTAAAAACCACTTTTTCAAAAGACCCGGAGCCTTTTTACATTTTGTTTGGCCCATTTTTTTAAGGGACCTAACTTCCCTATCCGGCCCATCGGCCGGGCCCCAAAAGAAGGAGGAACACCTTCCGAAACGTCCCCTGCGTGGCTTAAGGCGGGAACTTGTTATGTCAATTGCTTGTTTAAACCAGCTCTGCTTTTTCCCCATGGCTAGGGGCCCTTTTAAATTTTAAAAATTTTCCTTTTTAAACACCCCTTATATGTTTATACCCGGTTTGCGGAAGTTGGGTCCAAAAAAGAGGGACAATCATACGTCACAGGCTCGGATCTTTTGAAAGTGTGTGAAAAACCACGGGGTTTTTTCAAAAGGGAAATTTTGTGAACAACCTGTAAAGGGAAGATTTGGGGGTTTTAAAAAATTTTACTTAAAAGGACCGAATTTTTTTTTTTCCAAAGGAAAGATGAGGGGTTTCTTTTTTCCCACATTTATTTTTTAATTTAGTGGGGGGGAAATGGAGGAAGACAGTTGGAAATTCCGGGAGAGTGGGAGAAGGAATTTTGGGGCCCGGGGAGATTAAAAATTTGGGTTTATCGTCAGCATAAAAGGGGGTTATGAAAGCCTTGTGAGGCTATGAGCTGACCGAGGCCAAGAGTGTAGATAGAGAAAAGAAAGGGGCCCAGGGCTGACCCCCGAGGGAAAACCAACAGAGAGAGTCCGGGGGGGGGAGGTTTTTGGGGGAGAAAAGAGAATTCTGAAATTCCCAAAGGTGAAAGGTACGAGGATTTCAAGGGGGAAAGAGCCAAAATTGTGATGCCAGGGGGAAAGGGGGGATTTTTTGAGGGGGGAATGGTCTCAGTGGGCAAAGGCCCGGGGGACAGGTCCCGAGGAGGGGCACAGATTTTTGGCCCGGGGCCCCTTTTGCAAATTACTAAAGGTTTATTAGTGGCTTTGGTTTAGGGGTTTGGGGTTTTTGGTTTGAGTTTTTGGGGGGGGTTGGGGGAAAACCTATTGGGAGGGGGGTCAAAAAGGGAAAGGGAAGAAAGGGGTAGGACAGCTGAAAATAGCGTGCTGCTGAGGGTTTGGAAGCAAAAGGGAGCAGTGGGGTTGGGGGGGGGTGGGTTGGACAGGGGAGGAGGGGGGTTTTAAAGGGGTTTTTTTTTTTGGTTTTGGGTGAAAAGTTTTTAGTTTAAAAGGGGGGGAAGGGGGAAAATGCCAGAGGTTATTTAAAGGTTTTTAAGAGATGGGGTGAGGGGGGGGGTTTATAGAACACTGGGTCTGGTGAGGTGGGGTGGCAGTTTGGGGCAAGACTACAGCTAGTGGGGGGTTGGATTTTTACAGTAAAAGGGGGACTTGTCATGATTAAAATGGGGGGGCAAGGGTTTAAAAAGGGGAAAAGCAGTTTTCAAGGGTTGGGGGACTGCGGGCTGAAACTTTCTCTGATGTGGGGTTATCTTCCTAAGGGAAATGAATAGAAAAAATTGTCTGTGAAAAGGGGGGATGGGGAAAAGGGTTTGTGGGGGGCGGGGAAGGGGAGTTGAAGGGTTTTTAAAAAAATTGTCCCCGGGGTTTTTGGGACAGGGGGGGATATGAGTGTGGTGAAAAAAGACCTGTTTTTGGGTGAGGGTGGGGTGAAAATTTTTTAAAGTCCCCCGTGATTGTTTGTATTAAAGGGAAAGTCATCCCTTTGGGGTGAAAATTTTTTTCCAGCGGCGTTCGGCAAACTCTGGGAAAATCGCCTCAGTTTGTTTATAGGGGTGTTTGGCCCGGGGTTGGGCTTTGATTTTGCGGGTTCTGTTTTTGTTTTTTGAGAGGGAGCGCTTTATCAAGGGGGGGGTGTTGAATTGTATGGGTTTTAGAAAATGGGGCGGTCCGGGGGCCCTTAAATGAGGGGGGAAAATGGAAAGAGGTTTCAAATAGATCAAAAAGAGAGTGAAGGGGTTTAGGCTTTTTTAGGTTTTCCTTGGGGTTTTACTGGGTAAGAGGGCAGGAGGAGCAGGTGGGGTGGGGATGGTGGAGAAGGTAAGAGGTTTTTGGGGCAGATTTTGGGGGGGGGGGGGAGTTTGAGAAGTCGATAGGGGGCAAAAAGGGGGGGGTGGGGGAATTATGAGGTCCCGTGTGTTTTCCCCCTCTTTTTTGGGTGGCTCCTGAGGGCCACTGGGGAGGTCAAAGGAGGAGCAGATTTAAAGGAGTTTTTTGGAAGCAGAGGTGGGGTGTCGATTGGGATGTTGAAGTCTCCCATGATGATAGTGGGGATGTCGGAGTGGAAAGAATGGAAGAAGCCAGGAAGCAAAGGTGGTAAGAAAGGCTGTGGCTGGGCTGGCGGTCGGTAGGACAACAGCCAACTTGGAGGTTGGAAAGGGGGTTGATGCGGACAGAGGGCACTCAAAGGAGAAGAGATGTGAGGAAGGACAGAGGTGGAGCGGGGACAAAGGAGCAGGTGTCAGGACAGGGCGGAGGCCGAGCTCCTCCATGCTTGTAACCAGAGCGAGGAGTGTGGCTAAGTTGGAGGCCGCTAAAAGAGAGTGCGGCCAGGGGAGACTGTGTCAGAGGGGGTCAGCCAGGTTTCAGTCAAGCCAAGTAAGAGTAGGTTTCGTGAGATAAACAAGTCATGTATGTAGGAAAGTTTATTACATACAGAGCCGCGCATTCCGAGAGCTCAAGAGAGGGGTGTGGGAGCAGGGTCTGATGGATGTGTATGGTTGAAGGGATTAGCGGAATTAGTGTGGTGAGTCTGTTCGAGGATGGCAGAGACTATTGGATGGAGGAATGTGTGGGGGGGCCCTGGGTTGGGGGATATGTCCCCGGAAGCCACTGAAAGGAGCAGTGTGAGGAGTGAGTAGGTGGCAGTAGGATAGACTGTAATTTGGCAGGGTTTGTTTGGTACAGAGGGCGATTAACAGTGAAGAAGAGGTTGTGCAGCAGACAGAGTGTAAGGGTAGTAGAATGCAGGGGGAGGGAGATGTAGAATTCATTGTCCAGCGAGGGAGTTTGGGGATAAAGCAATTAAGTGGGAGGAGAGTGGGAGGAGAGCGATAATGAAGGAAAAGAGAGCATAGTGTTGGATCACGGTTGGACAGTGGATGTCTGGCTGGGACAGTCGATGGGGGCGCGCGCTATGGATGGGACAGTTGATGGAGGCGGCCTCTCTGGCTGTGACCGTCGATGGAGGGCTCTCTGGCTGGGACACTCGATGGAGGCGCTTCTGCTGGGACACTCGATGGAGGGCTCTCTGGCTGGGACACTCGATGGAGGCGCTCACTGGCTGGGGCCACTCGATGGAGGCGTCTCTCTGGCTGGGGACACTCGAATGGAGGCGCTCTCTGGCTGGGCACACTCGATGGGAGGCGCTCTCTGGCTGGGACACTCGATGGAGGCGCTCTCTTGGCTGGGACATCGATGGAGGCGCTCTCTGGTGGGACACTCGATGGAGGCGCTCTCTGGCTGGGACACCTTCGATGGAGGCGCTCTCTGGTGGGGGACACTCGATGGAGGCGCCCTCCGGCTGGGACACGTGATGGAGGCGGCTCTCTGGTGGGACACTCGATGGAGGCGCTCTCTTGGCTGGACACTCGAGGAGGCGCTCTCCTGGCTGGGGACACGCGATGGAGGCGCTCTCTGCTGGGCACTCGATGGAGGCGCTCTCTGGCTGGGACCCTCGTTGGAGGGCGGCTCTCTGGCTGGGGACCCTCGATGGAGGCGCTCTCTGGATGGGACCCTCGATGGAGGCGCTTCTGGCTGGGACCCTCGATTGGAGGCGCTCTAGGGCTGGGCCCTCGATGGAGGCGCTCTCTGGCTGGGACCCTAGATGGAGGCGCTCTCTGGCTGGGACCTCGATGGAGGCAGCTTCAGGCTGGGCAGTCGATGGAGGCGCTTCTGGTTGGTATGGTAGGTGGAGGCGCTCTCTGGCGTGGGACAGTCGATAGAGGAGCTCTCTGGTTGGGGGGACAGTGTGTTGGCGGGCGGCGCTCTTGACTGGAGTAGTTGAGTTTAGTTGATGGCGCGCTCTCTGGCTGGACAGTTGTGGAAGGCGCTTCTATGGCTGTGGACAGTTGATGGAGGCGCTCTCTATGGCTGGGACAGTTTATGGAGGCACTTGAAGGTGAGGAAAGTTTTTTTTTTTTGTTCAAATGTATAGGAACAGATGTATGAGAGAAGAGTCTGCCTGGAATGCAGAGTCTGCTTTGGTGAGTGTCTGTCTTGTTTCAGGGGGACTTGCTGCGGCGGGGGAAAAATTGGGGGGCTTTAATAGAGGCCGGGAGTGTAAAGTGGGTGGCAGGGCAGATTCGGAGAGCATGCGTGGGGAACAGGCAACACAACGGCCTTTTGGGAGTATAGCGGCACCTTTAGAGGGCGCACAGTGATTTGAACAGGGTAAGGGGCCCCTGGTGTTAAACCCGGCCGGGCCCTTGGGGGTGGGGGAGGGGGTCCTCGTACTCACCGCCGGAGTTTTATTGATAAGGGCGGTGCGGGGGCCCCGAGGGGGGCTTGGAGGTGCCAACTATCACCCCGCGGGTTAGGGGGGGGTGTTGGCAACGCCCGGACTGCGTTCTCTCAAAACGCGGCGCGGGAAACGCCCTGCGTTAAAATTTCGGGACCCCGTCAGTTCGAAGCTTTGGGAGACCCCGAAGTCCCGAACGGGAACCCGGTATGATGTCGCTGGAGGTTAATTAACCGGTGTATTACGGTGCTGTGGGAGCTCCTCTAGAACAAACCGCCCATTGGCCCCGCCTTTGATCTTTCTTCGGGCATCGACCCGGGGAACAGCACTTTAGGGGCTACCTTATTTTATTGCACACTAAAATGGATGGAAAAGTAGACTTTAAGGGCGGTGAAAAGGCCCAAAATATCTTTTTTCCTTTTTTTTTCCCTTTATGGACTTTTTTTCGATTTTGATCCTTAACTTTTATCTAAAAAATTGTCTAATAGGCACCATTGTCCCCGTTTCTGGCCCATGGACCGCTTGTGTCTTGTCCCCTAGGCAGGCCCTTACTCACTCCCCCGCTGCCTGTCTTGGCACTAGGGTGTGCACATTGCACTCCCTAGGGTGCGGGCATCCCCTATCGAAATTCAAGGCTTAGTGTTCCTGATCTCCAATCACCGTGTTGGGCCTTTTAAAGCACTTACTCCAGCACCCGCGCCAATGTTTGGTCATTTCCTATTACTTGCTTATTTTATGTTTTTTGGACTTTACACCTGTTGACTATTATTTTCCCTGCCCTGCCCTTTCCCACGGTGACCTAAACCACCCCAGCAGTCACACCTGGTCTCCCCAGTAAAGTCCATCCCCCCTTTGCCCCTTTAGACTCCGCTCTTGGTGTATTAAGTCATCTCTTACGTGCCCTATCGATCCACTACCTCAGCCTGACGGGTTACACTGGCCGGGATTTGCCAAGGTCCCTTGCCGAGCTGGGATATCACTTTGTAGTGACCCACCAATCCCTCTGCCAAGAAAAACGTTGGGATGCTGCAGGCCCTAGCTGGCATTTACCGGGCTCGTCCCGTTCTGCACCGTGGGAACCCTCCTACAGCGGGCTTTAGTAGTCCGGGCCTTTGACCTGCCACTTGCATAAAGGAAACCCCAAGAGTTTTTTTAAACCGTGTACCATCCTTTTGGAAATTAGGTTTACCCCAGTTCCCTTCTGCCTTGAAAAAGGTTTGGCTTAGTCTTCTGTCTGGCAAAACCCGGGCTTGGGCCTTTCCCCCTCGGGGGAGTGGTGGGAACTGTTGACGTCAACCTCAACTTTTTTTTAAATGCGTTCCAAAGGTTTCGAAAAACCCCTGGCCCGTTCCAAGTTGCATCACTCTGCTTTGTTACTAAAGGGCGATTCTGTAGTGGGGCAGTACGCCAAACAGTTTTGCATGCTAGCCTGGAATAACAAGGCTTTCATAGCGGCCTCTTGGAAAGATCTTGCTGGTAGAAGTAAAGACTAATTGGTTAGCCGGGATCTCCCAAATCCTCTGGGTGATCTCATTCATTTTGCTACCAAAATAGATGTCCATTTTGCCAAACGGCAACTTGAGCTCCACCAGCAACCAGTTACAAAAAAAAAAAAAAAATAAAGGGGAAAGGGAAAACATTATTTACTCAAAACTAAAAGGCCCCTACTTTAAAGCTCAATGACGGGGTAATTAAACCAGTGGAGGCAATAAAAGCCCCAATGTCCTGGGAGAAATAGAACAGTGCATTTAAAACAAGAGCAGTTTGCCAAACACCTTCTCTTGAGGGAAAACTGAAATAAAAAAAATTGTACTTGGATATACAGTTCACACCAGTTTCAAAAAAGCCAAATATAAAAAAGGGTGGACTATACAAAGGAAAAAAATGATAAGACAACCTCACCCCCAAAAATGCAAAAAGGGGAGTTTTGGAGTTTTTAAAGGCAAAGGCAAATAAAGGGTTCCCACTTTAAACGTTACGGTGGTTTTACCATGCTGGCTTAGAACCTACTGGTGACACCTCTACTCCAGCAACAAGAATTCTTCCGGCCATGCTGACTTACTCAAATAGCCCTCGTCTTCGTGGCCTTTCGTCCCTTTTTGGGGTTGTTCGGGATGAGGGCCTATGCAATTGGGGGGCCCATTTTTCTGGGAAGAATGCCTGCAGACGCTCCAAAATTCTTCGTAGAAGCGCCAAGCCCACATAAGGGACTGTCCGGTGTGTCCGGGAAACTTCAGCAGTTAGGCTTCGTGGGAGAGGTGGTCCTAGGTGAAGATGCATCCTCCCCTCGTTTGATTCCTTTGAATCCTTTTGCCAAGCCTCTGACCATCTCTTCCATTAATGGAGAGTTCCTAAAAGGCACCATCCTGTATCGTACTGAACCTCTCTCTCTTCAGGTTGGAGCTTCCCACAAGGAAAAGATCTTGTTCCTCATTCTTCTGCATTCTACTTCTTCATTTCTCCCATGGCTGCAGTTCAATGCTCCCATATTGAACGGCACTGGGGTAAGCCCACCACGGGGAAACGTGTGTTACGGTCTGGAGGTGGATCCACGGCCCACCGAGGTGATGGTGTAAGCCCCACACCGGGGAGGGGAAATCTAAGTGGGACCCGGTATTCACCAGGCCCGCCCGCAAACGGGAGGGTTTTGCTGGGGGTTTTTCCACCGGTTTTACCCTGGCAGGGCTTGCCTGGGGGTGGCGGCCAGGGTAACGAGGTCAGGATCGGCGGGGAGGGTCGTAGTCTGGCGGGCAGGAGGTCAGGACAGGCGGCCTGGTTCGGTGAGGTAGTAAGCAGGAGGTCAGGGGCAGGGGGCAAGGTTGAACGGAGAATAAGCAAGAGGGCCCACCCCCCCCCCCCCACCCCCCTTGGGGCCCCCCTTTTTTATGGACTGAAAAAATTTTGGATGAGGCTGCGGTTTAGGATATTTCCCCCCCGGCTCCCAAAATCTCTCTTGGGGGGGAAAAACCCCTTTCCCGTCCCCCGGGAAATATAGCTTTCCCCGTTTCCTCATGCCCAAAATACCTTGCTGAAAACATTGGCGCATCAGCACAACGGAGGGGCAGCTTTGGGAAAAGATTAAGGGCCAGGGGTTTCAATAAGGGACATGAAATGAATTGGGGTTCCTTTTTAAAGGGGGGAAACCCGGAGTTTGTATGAGACCGGTTGATGCGGGCCGATGCCCCAAAGGGACCCAGGGAAAAGGGGGGCCCCCAGTTTTTGAGAAGGCTCTTTAGGCGGGGCATAAAGAGATGAAGCCCACTTGTATGGGGAGAAGAGGGGGGGGAATTCTTTTCTGTCCGCTTGGTCCCTTTTATCGCCGGAAGCGGGAGCACGACTGGCGGGTCTGGGGCCAGATGACCTTAAAATCTTGAGCCAGGCGTCCCGCCGGGACCTCGGGGGAGGTTGCCGAGGGAGAGGAGGGGGGGGGGGCAGGCCCTAACCGACTAGAAGGGGGAGGACCCCGCGGACTCAGGGGCTCAAGAACTTGTAGGGGGAACCCCCCACGGCAGTAAATTTGGGCCAAAAGTCTTAGGCCCAACAAAATGGCGAAGGTAAAAATCCCCAAAACTTGGTTGACCCTCTCCCCCCGGCCATTCGGGCTTGGGATTGGGGAGGCCCAAGGAATCGGCTTCACCTGAGTTTGGTTGCACAGGGCTGCCAAAAAACCCGGAGACAAAATTTGGAAATCCCGGTCCGGACAAATTTTTGGGGGGAATCCTGCAGACGAAACACATGAGGGAAGAATATTAGCCGGCGGGAGCGAAAGGGGAGCCCTGGCAACGGGGCGAAATGCGCCTTTTTTGGAAAAAGCGTGT
>JAODAL010081848.1:0-11772 GCA_025379985.1 Phyllomedusa bahiana
GAGTACGCGACCCCACACATGAGGCATGCAGCTGTATCACAGCTCAGAAAACATATACCCCCGGTGCCATAAACAGGGGCCATATAGTGGTTAAGATACTATTGTATGTAGACTCTGCAGACATATAAGTGGATTACCCTTCTGTTAGCATATAGTATAGCACCCCGGAGACGTGCTTAACTTAACAGCTGTCGTTCACTCATCCCTTCTCTTACTCCAGTCCGTTTCACACTTCATGCAGATAGCGTCCCGCCAATCCACATCCCTGAGAGATTTGGACACAAATATCTTGAGAATCCTCACAAATTCCAGCACTCCTAAGAAATCTAGTGGTTATAGCAGATCCCCTCAGTTATATATAGGGTCACTGAAGCCGTAAAATAGGGGCCACAGGCAAGAGGTATGATGGGGCCACATGCAGGGTCTATGTTGTAGCACAGGCATAAATGGGGGGCAACTAGTGTCCGAATATAGGGTTGCACTGAGAGCATTAAATGAGGATCACTGAGCATGTTATACAAAGTAATCACTGCGGTGCCGTTATGATTAGGTGCACTGAGGTGCAGTAAATAGTGGCCAGACAGTGACAGGAAAAGTTGTCACTAGGCAGTACTTAGTGGGTGTCATAAAAGGGTGCATTCAATGTGGCCACAGGCAGTTATAAGCGTTGGACAAAGAGTCATAATAATGGGTGCCGACATTCACTACCTAATAAGTGGGGCACTGTGAGGAATAAGTAAAGTGTGTCCACAGGCAGTCATAACGGCCAAAGTCATAAATATATGTGTCACAGGCAATAATATGATTGCCACATGCAGAATCTAGAGTCATTATGAGGCCGTATAAGGTGGCACATAGGCAGTATATGGTGGCCCCAAGCAGGTATAAAAGGGCACTGGAGAGCAGTATACAGGGGGGCAATGAGGCCAGATAAATTTGGGCCACAGCCAGGTTCTATGGGGCCCAGGCAGTTCAATATGGGGGCAACAGGCAAGGAATAAGGGGCACAGGCAACATATGGGGCCACAGGGCAGGGATATGTGGGCCACAGCGGATATTGGGGCACAGCCGTAAAATGGGGGCACAGCAGTAAATGGGGGACCCAGGCAGTATATGGGGCCACAGTGGCATGAAAAAAAGGGCGACAGGCATGCAAATGGGGGCCACAGGCAGGCATATAAGGGGCAACAGGCAGTATAAAAGTGGGCCACGAGAACATGGTGATAGAGGGGGTCCGACAGGCAGCATATGGGGGACTCATGCAGGGAAAGGGTAGTGGGCCATGCAGGCATGCAATATAAGTTGTGCAGCCTGTCAGGGATCGAGGGAAGGGGCCACAGGTCATCTATATAGTGGGTCACAGGTCAGTAAAAAGGTTACCAGGGTGTTGCGTAGTCATGTCACCTAGCAATATCCACCAAACGAACATATACCAAGCACTGACCTTCAACACCCGCGTTTCTAGCTGCGACAGGGGGGACGACGGTAAGCCCGGTAGTAGGATCCCTCGCTACAGGGTATGCTCCTGGCGCGTCCTCGGTTGCCGGGGGTTGTGCGGCAGGTAAGGGGAGTGCTGGCCTAAGACTGCATGTGCAGAGCTCCCTGAGGCCAGTCCCCTACTCGCAGTACCTGAATGGTCATCGCGCCGACGCAGCGGCAGTAGGGGTGGTTGTGTGGGGGAATGTTGTACCCGGGTGGGTGGGCTTTTCAATCCGTCTCCAGGCCGTGGCTTGGCCGGTGTCGTCCGGGTCTCAGCTCGTTATGGACCCGCGTCAGTGCCGAACGGGCAGGTGTATAGTCCCTCGGGTGTCCACACTGTCTGCGGGGCAGGGCGCGCTCGGCGGGGCCACACGTGCCCCGCAGAAGCCCTCATCAGTGTGTTGCGTTCAAGCGTGGGGGGACGCACAAGTGTCATCTAAATATTTCCAGTCGGTGTCACCAGGTCCCTGTCACAGAAGGCCAGTATCCCGTGATACACGGTGGCACTGAGGTGGTTTTATTTAATAGAATTCGGGGGCCACTGAGCCCCAATAAAACATCCTATCGTACGGGCCCGCTTGGTGCGTGACTGTATAGTAAGGTATTATAATTAAAACAGTCAGTATGTTTACTCATGATTAAGCCAAGGTCGAATAGTAAGATGTATAGCTGGAATGAATAGCATATTTGTCATCTTACAGAAAATAATCTGACACAGTCCATCATAGATTTCATAACAAGATAACATTAGGCTCTAGTAGTTAGAAATTATATTTTGCAATTGTATTACAAACTGGCTCATAGATCTTACCAAGAGAGTGGTGGTAAATGTTTGTTAGTTTGAATGTTCCATGGTACTAAATCCTCTTTTTCAAATTTATGTATGATGTAGAGAAAGGAATTAATAGCATTATTTATATTTTTTTACAGATGACAACTAGTTATGTAGTTTTAGGCAATTTATGAAAAAATTTAATAAAATGCAAGCAGACTTGGACACACACAGTGTTTGGGCATCTATTTGACAAATGAGTCTTAATGTGAATAAATGTAAAGTTATGCATTTGGCAACCAGTTCATCAGCATGCATCATGTCTTGGTAGAGAAAAACTATAGAGAAGTATATACTCTTGACAAGAAAGGAGCAAAGTATACCTAGTATAGTTGATACATACGTAACAGCATAAAATTTCAATTAACTGCATCGAAGGTCAGCAGGATATTTTCATGTATTAAAGAGCCATGGAAATAATATAACTACTTCACAAAACATTGGTCCAAAGGGGAAATTCTTTACCATAATAACTGTGAATTTGTGTAATAGCCGCCACGGAAATGTTCACAGCAGGAATAGTTGAGAGCTTCAAAAAAGGTTTAGATTACATAGAACAAAATAATATTAGTACTTACATAAATGTATAAAAATTCTCATTTTGAAGGTTGATCCAGTCAGATAACCACTTGAGATCTGTAAGGAAATGTCTCCATTTCATCCACATCTGCTCTCCAACCTTGATCAAACTTAATGCATACATGTCTTTTTTAAATTCTACTAACTATGCAATTGTAATGAGAAGTACTTTTATTTGACTGCATGCAAAGTTTAGCACTGTAGCTCAAAGGGGTTGTCTCATCTCTGTTTTACAGAGCTGCAGACAGCTTCAAATTCACACTTCCTGGTTAGCCTGTGGGTAGTTCTAAAACAGTGATAGGCTTTCCAGCTCTGCTATTCCTAGTGCACAAGGATATAGAGAGCTCAAATATCTTCCATTTCATCTGATAGTGACTTATACCTGTACCTTATTGTGAGACACCCTTCAATCACTCTATTTAAAAAAAAAAAACAAAAAAAAAACTTCATCCTTCAAAGTATTCAAGGTATGGAAAACAGCATTTGGGAAGTTTGTTTGTGTTTCACAAAAAGTAAAGCAAAGTGGAGAAAGGCAGAAAAGCAACTCAATATTGATTCTCCAGATTCAGATATCACAAGGCATTATGGGAAAGGAGCTGAGAAGCTTAGCCCTCTATTGGATGTAACAAATCCAAATTTGATCATTGACCCACCAGAGTCTTCTGAAAACACAAGGATATTAGCAAAACCAATATCACTCATCTGCCAGACAGCATGAGTTGACAGGGTTTTTCCCCTCATCCGTGCAGAGCCAAGTGTACTGGCTGGCTGGGTGGGAAGCAATGAGTGGCTCAGAAAGGGGAACATGTCTCCTTGAGGAGAGCACCAAACTGGTGTGTAGAGTTCTGAATTGCCTTTTTTTGGCCTTGGTAACTAAACAACTTCATATCACAAAACATAACGGGAAAGATCTGAGAAGCTCAGCGCCCTCCATTGGATGTAACAAATCCTCAATTTGCTTTTGACCTACTGAATCTTCAGAAAGCAAAAGGGATGTTAGCAGATTCCGTTAGAAACATCCCATATGTGGCTTTAGCATGGTAATTGTCTCAACCATAGGCATGAGAATTGAAGAAGGACCTTCTGCATTTGGGGCCACATTTGTAATACACTTTTACTTTATTCGCCATTTATCTGTACACATGAAAGTGCTAAAACGAAATAAACTTCTCTAAAAAGAGACCTTATTGGAATCTTAAGGAATACATGCGAGGACTTAATGAGTTTGTGGATACCATAGTAGTGTTAAAAAAGACAACAAATTTCAGTACAGTGAAGACTTTAAAATCGTTTTACTGTAAAGACGCTCCTTAGGAACTTACCAAGGGGTTAAATTGAATTTTGGGCCCACAAGGTGTTTCATATTTTTATTAGCATGGAAAAAGAAACTGAACAAAAGAAAAAATAAGAACAGCAATTCCGTCGCATTATTTATTGGGACAAATTTTTACCACGCTTACCATGTAGTATAAAATATGTGATATCTTTACTATGTGGGTTGGTACAAACATACCGTATTTAAAAAGTTTTTTTTAAGTTTTACATTAACTTTTGCACAATATATTTTGTGGTAGACGAGTAGACATTTTCATCAGTACCGTTTTGGGGTTCATAATGTACTCTTTCTATGCTTTTAATATCAGATTTTGATAGGAGGGATGAAACAAAATACATGCAATCAGGACAATGAATTAAAATAACCATGCTATATAAATGACATATTAACTTACTCAGTAAGTCTCATTACAATGTATAACAATACCAACAATATATTTTTTTATATTTACTGCTTTTGCACAATAAAAAACACCTTTTAAGAAAAATTTTTATCATCACCATATCGTGAAGAGCCATAGCTTCTCTATTTTTCTATAAAACGAGCCAAGGGATGCGTCATTGTTTTATTCCTGCTTTTAATATTTTTTTGGGAGCTAGATGTGCCAAAATACAGCAATTCTTTTATTTTTATTTTTATAATATTTTTTTAATAACTATTTGTAGCACTCACCATGTCTATCAACATGTACATTTAAATTTTACTCAAAGGGACTAAAGAAGATCACAGTGATTCCCAATTTATATCTTTTTTTTATCATCGAAGCCGTTTTACCACACCATAAAAAAAATAATATATTATTATAGTTCTTTTCTGGTACCATAAACTGATTATTATTTCTTTTGATGTAGCAGAGGGTTTATATTTTTTATTTTGTGGTTTTTTTCATGTGATGACCATACATTTTCATTGGTACCAATTTGCAGTTTATGTGGCTTTTTTTATTGCTTTTTATTCCATTTTTTGTGTAGTGGGACGAACAAGAAATGCTATTTTTTTATTATTTAAGGTTTTTCATAACCAATTTGGCTAATTATTTTATAATAATACTTAACGAAGATGAAGGTCGCTCTTTACATGAAATGGACATTGAACAAACATCTATTAGCTTTTGCCACTGCCACCAAGTAGGAAAAACAACCAACCACATTCAGAAATTGAACTGGCATTACTGGTTTCATCTCAGCTCACAACTTCTGCTGTCATGACTCTAAGTGATGATATCTTTATTATTTCAGATGCTAATGAGAATCCTGATAAATCTTTCCTTGTGCCTATATTTCCTCATATTAAAAACATCACTACAAACAATTGCCATCCACGTTGTAATCCGTAATTATAGTGACACTATGACATCAAAATCTATCATGCATGGATGCCATTGGTTTTCATTTATACTTTTAATATGACAAAATCAAGAGCAAGTTTTAGCAGATTATGTCTAATGGATTTAGACACTGACTCCATGAGATCTACTGAGACTAAAATGATTAGCTCCACACTCTTTCTTGTGGGGGGGAAAAAAAAAAAATTATCATATGCTAGAAGCGATTACGTTGGCTATCGTCATCGATCGATAGTCGATAGTCGGCCACCACGTTAAGGTTATTCGATAGTCGATAGTCGATCATCCCTCCGATACCATTAAAGTCTATGGGAGAGCAAACAACACCTTCATTCTTACACCCAAAACAGAGCTGATAGCTGGAATTAACAGCCACAACAGGCTCAAATGATACCTGCTACATCTAGGCACAACACATAGGCTATAAAAACCACAGAAAAAAAGTCACACACCATCACTATCCCTGTTCTTGTACACATCATGACCCTAACACCTGCAATCACCCACAAATTAAAAATTGTCCAGACAGAAGTATGGAAAACTGAACCATCATTGTAACATGAACTGGACAAATGAATATCCCCGTCCTGAAACCAGTCATGAACCCCAAAACCAGCATAGACCCCTCACGAATTAAAAAGGTGCCGGAAAAAGGAGTCTTTCAACCACCATTTAGTTTCACTGACACTTGAACTATACCTGTCCTAGGGCCACCAATGAGCCCCAAACCTGCATGACCCCCACATTTAAAAAAGTGCCGGAAAAAGGAGTCTTTCAACCACCATTTTAGTTTCACTGGACATTGGTAATACTGGTCCTGGCACAGCATGACCCAGGGCCGGAGTTACAGTGGTTGTGTGAGAGCCCGAGCCAGGCCGTCCTTCATCATTAACACGCAGGTTAAAATGCCCTATGAACGCAGCAACGAAACTGTCGTGCTTGAAGCAGAGTGCGGAAGCGAAGGTGAGACTCCAGCCTTCCTCAAGTACACAGTCATTACCTGTGTACATCTTGCCCCACCGTATGAATGTGGACCAATTGATCTTCACATGGAAATACTGGTGGTTAACGCTCCTGTTACACCCCCAGGTGCCCTTTATCTAGCCATTCATTTTCTCATTTTACTCAACGTGCTGGAGGAAATGGTCTCTGTACTTTGTTCTCTGTCCGTAGCTCCATACTCCATGTCCTCTGAATACTACATCTGGTCCAAGTTTTTCCTGTACCTCCCTTGTACAATTCAGAGGAATTTTTTAACGCTATTTTGTACAAGCAAGTTTATAAGTACTTTAATTCTGAGGAAAACACATTTCAATAAAATCGGATGGAATACCCACCATGTCTTTGTTTCTCTTTTTAATTTGTAATTAAATGGGTTGTCCGTTCAAAAAAAGGTATGAATTAGTTATGTTAAAAGATCTGCAAAAACGAAGTCATTTGCAATAAGTGTCCCATTAACAGTGTCCTACCCATACCAGTTTCTGACAGCACCCATCACCCTTGAGCCTACTTCTTGACCCATTGTGAAGAACAAATGTTCTGTTTTAGAAACAACATTTTATAGAATAGGTACCTGTAGTATAGCTGCATGTCACAGCAAAATGCCCCCAAAAATTCAAAACCTGACCCTGAGCACTTTACAATGTGAAACAAATATCTAAGTAGAAACAACATTTTTTAGAATAGGACCTGTATATTGCTGCATTTCAAAGCAGCATGACCCCAAAAAATTATAAAAATACTTTCTTCAGCCAATGTTAAAAAATTGTGAGGGAGAAATGCCATTAGAAAGCCACATTTCTGTTCCAAAGGAACCATGAAATAGCTTTTATCACACAGCAACATGACCCCAAAAAATTATAAATATGACTTCTCTAGCCACTGGTTAAGAATTGTGAGGCAACATGACCCCAAAACAATATGACAATGTGAAAAATTCTAAAGATGAAGTGAGTAAATGGAATACGGGTGTTGTCATTGAAAGCCTTGGTGTCTTTTAGTTTCACTCACAGCAAAACCAGCAAAATGAACTTTGGGAATAGATAATATAAAATTGCATCAAGTAATGATCATTTTAAAAATAAGTTTTTCAAGAGGACCATTTCTGTTTGGAGAGGAATGTGAAGTAGACCGGCGTGGCGAGCCAGCTTGGGCCATTCGTCCATTTTGGATACCCAGAAGTCTATTGGGTCCGGAACACAGTCAAAAACATTCGGTTTTGAGATGCAGAATAGTCGTGCACCATGATCTTAAGCTGGTCTCCTGGGTGTATGTAATGAGGGGGGGGGGGGGTTGGCCTGCATTGGCTGCTTTGTGATGTTGTAAATAAAGATAGCCAGAGGTCACAACCATTAGGCTTCTGCACCTTGCCTAGCTGCGTCTCGCTGCTGCACCGCTAAACACGGCTACTTGGCAACTCCTACTGCAGTCACGTCGCTAGCGTTGTTCCACGTACATATGAAGAACGTGAAAGCAGACGCAACAGAATGTCTCCAGTTGAACAATCAGCCAGGTCTCCATTCCTGCATTTAACTCTCTATTTTGGGTGGTGGGACCAAGGAAAGTGTGCTAGAGTTTTGGTTTTGATACCGGGGATCCGGAGGGTGGCCACCAGTAACTGTTGTTCATTTTATGGCCTTAATGCGAGATCATGTTGGAGGAAAATGAGCATCAAGCACTCATAGTGAGAGATGAAGCTTGATTACCCAGCCTCTGGGTTGAGGGGCACTAGCAAACTTCAATCTTCCTCATCTGACACCAAATTCACCCGCAACCACTTTCAAGGCAGTGACGTCGGTGTCTAGGAATACCTCCTCCCCTCCTCCGCTTCCTCCGCACAGCATCAACCACAGCCCGACTTTGCCTCGAGTGATGCACCCTGAGACTGAGGTGCCGCCTTGCACTAGCTCTGGACCCTGAACCACTGCATAATTGAAGACCGATAAAAATTTGAGAAACTGTCCGGGCTTGTGGATTTGACGGAGAGATAAGGTCCGTGTCTGCATCTGTGTCGTCACACACCCCTCCTCCGTCGCTGGCGGACCTGTTGTTTCAGAGTGTCCAACGATCGTTCCGAGAACTAAGATCACCACAATGCCTCATGCAGACAAGGCATCGACCGCACTGAAACCATTTTGGGTGGCTTCTTCTTCAAAACTGGCAAGGAAGGTGCAGAGGCTCTTTCACCTTCCTCCACTCTCGGTTGCTCAAACACCCCACAGGTCTGCAACCGCTGCTTTTCAGGCCACTATGTTCATGTTTCGTACAGCGTAAGAGGCCATTGCGCTGACTCCCCCAATCGCTGGAGCATGGAGGAGGTGGAATTCCAGGCGTGTTTTCCACATCAACAATGAAAACGGATTGACGGGGAGGCCGATCTGACGCTGCAACTCAGAAAGGCTGGATGAAGCAGTTTGCGAACCAGGCGTAAGTGCGAAACTCAGAAAGACCCCGAGCCTTCTTCAGCAAGGCAGTCCAGACCCGGGTAGCTCTTTAGAAATTTCTTGGACGACAAGGTTCATGAGCATGTGCCAGGCAAGGGATGTTGCTCAGCCTACCGATCTTTAAGGGTTGGGGGCCAGCAGAATTCGCTACCGTTATCGCACACCACTTTCCTGGCACAAGGTTCTTGTCACCCACCAGCGCTTCGGTCTCGTGCGGAGAAGCGTCCACAGCTACCTGACCTGCTGAGTTGACGGTCCGCCAAGGCAGATTATATTTCAACACGGCCTGGTGTCTCTGGGCACGTCATGCCACCAGAGGACCTTGGGGAAAAGAGGACTTCCCTGCACCATTCCCCCCCCTGTCGTTTTGAAGATCGTGCGCCGAGCCGGAGAGCTCACCGTCTCCCCTAGAGACAAATCCACACCAGCTCACCCAGTTGAGGCCGTCCACAGAGATAAAGCGGCCTTGGCCGTGCTTACTAGTCCCATGTGTCGGTGGTGATATGGACTTTTCCGGACCACAGATGCCAGACAACTCGCTAGAAATTTAGATGACAGACACGTGGCTGGCCCAGGGCAGGGAGGCTTTCTGGCATAGGAAATTGCCAGCTCGCATCTGGAATTGGGGGCAGGCGAGGGCTATGACGTGGCGGAACCCATCTGTGTCCACACAGATGGAAAGGAACATTTCCAAGGCCAAAAGCCTGGCAATGCCGACATCAGGCTTTGGCTTTGGGGAAGGTTTGGGTTAAATGTTTTCTTTCTGCTCCAAATCCTGGAAGAGAGAAGTGCTGGCTGCTGGACGCCGCTGTACACGGCGATGCAGTCGTCTAACTGGAAGAACAAGGAGAAGGTGTTGGATGGGTCTCTGTGTTCTGGTGTTACTCGGCCCGACGTGAGGCTGAAGCGGAGGCTGATCCATGAGCATGACTCTGAGAGACATGGCAAGCTGAGGAACGCTTGGTGTTGTCGAGTGAGGAGGAGGCGGATACAGAGGTGTGACAGTGGTTGGAGGGCCCGCGTCGGTCTGTCCTTTTTGGCCAAGTGTTCCCTCCATTTCAACCTCATCATTCGCTGCATGTGACTAAGACATGTTGGTGGTGGTTAACCACTTAATGTCTTGGCCTCTACTTATGCGTTTACGTCAAAGGCTGCATATGACATCGCTGGGGTAATCAGAGGCTTGCTCAAAGAAGGGCCCCGCTTGAGAGTCCTGGGCCTTTTGCGGGGATAAGCGAGAGCGGTTTGCGCGACCGGGCTGGCGGAATCATACAGTACTTCTGCACCCCCCCCCTCCCTTTTTGGGGGGACCCCATTACACTACCCCATCTCTTTCCCCTCCCATGAGAAGCGCTCGCACAAATTCTGGGAAAAGACCAGTTGGTCCGCAATTTCTCTCACATCATAAAAAAGGGACTTGGGGCCTGACTTCCCGCATCCCGAACTGCGGGCCCACAACAAGGGGCCTGCAAGGGGGTTTGCCGACCGCCCGGGATTTTTTTTTTCCATTTCCGGCTTCCTTAAAACCCCCTCGAGGCATCAGTACTGGCGTCAAGCAAAAAAATCACCCCCCCTGTCTTTTAACAGCCCTTTTGACCCCAACGATTTTGTCATCAAAGAGGGCTTCAAAAAAGGATTATCCACATGGGGGGTACCAGTTGACATTTTGGCTGCTTCATGTTGGACGATGCTGTATTTTATGACCTTTGTGGCCTGACGGGGGGGACGAGGAGGTAAGCTGCTAATGCAGGGTTTCATTAACCCCTGAAGGACAGAATTGGGGACGATTTCTTACTTAGATTCACAGGGCCCCGACCCAAGGGGTACAGGGCCCACTCCGCAACTGAAACCCTGGCATGGTTTTTTGTCGCCAGCACTGAAGGAGCAAACCTTCTCTCGTACCTCTACCCCCATGTGCTACCCCCCTCTTTTCTCCTTACCACCCCGCATTTCCTCCATTTCGAAAAAAAAAAATTTTAGAAGTAGGGAAAAGTTTTGGAAAGTCTCTTAAAAAAGAGCAAAAACAGCATTTTTCAAATCCCTCTAAATAAAAAAAATTGCGGATTTAAATTTAAAATCAGGTGTCATCAACAAACTGGGCTGGCAAAAGCAAAAAAAACTACGTTATGTTTGTAAAAACAAAGTATTTTTTGCACCTTTAAATTTACCCTTTGGTACTATAAATTTCTGTTTTTAAGATTTACGTGGATGTGCTCAATGAACAAAGCTGGGTGGGAAAAGTCAAAAAACATTTCTTTATTTTTTCGATAATACACTAATTTTTTTCACCTTTCAATTTACCTTGGGGTTACTTAAATTGCGTTTTAAGATTTTCCCTGGATTCTGCCAATGAAAAAAGCTGGTGCGCAAAAGTCAAAAAAAACACTTTTCTTTATGTTTCTAAATAACGTTATTTTTTGCACCTTTCTTCACCGGGGGACATAGAATTGCTGTTTTAAGATTTACGGGAGCGCGTCAAAGAACAAAGGGGTGGTGCCAAAACAAAAAACCCCTATTTTAGTTTTCGATAATACACGGTATTTTTTTGCACCTTTCAATTCACCTGTGGGGAAAGAAATTTTCTGTTTTTAAAATTAAAGGGGTGCGCTAATAACAAAGCGGTGGGAAAAAAAAAAAAACACTATCTTTATTTTTCGTATTTAAAACGGAAAAATTTTTTGCACCTTTTAATTCACCCGGGTGACTAAGAATTGCGTTTTAAAAAAATTTCGTGGTCTGCTCAAATAACAAACTGGGG
>JAODAL010081849.1:0-11772 GCA_025379985.1 Phyllomedusa bahiana
GCAAGTGGGACGGGAAATCAGGGAGAGAGACCTCCGAATCCCAGGATGTCCGGCTACTCGAGAACAATGGCCCCAGGTCAGCACCCTTTTTCAGCGCACGGGGCGCACATACTTCCTACCCAGGGGAATGCGTTGGAAGTTTATGGGAGCAGCGGATACCAGGGGTATAATTTGCTGAGGAGTAGCCTCTTCTTCTCCACAAATATCAGAAGCCCGGCAAAGGGCATCAGCCTTGACATTCTTTTCTGCCGGTCGGAAGTGGATAATGAAATCGAACCGGGAGAAGAACAGAGACCACCTCGCTTGGCGTGGGTTTAGACGTTGCGCTGTTTGGAGGTAGAGGAGATTTTTGTGATCAGTGAATATATTCACGGGATGCCGAGCACCCTCCAAGAGGTGGCGCCATTCCTCCAGGGCAAGCTTAGTGGCCAGTAACTCCCGATCCGCGATGGTGTAGTTCCTTTCAGCGGGCGAAATGGTTTTAGAAAAGAAACTGCAGGTTCGAGCCTTGCCCTTAGGGCCCTTTTGAGTGAGAACCACTCCAGCCCCCACAGAAGAGGAATCTACCTCCAAGAAGAAGGGGCTCTCAGTATCTGGGCGGGACAAAACCGGTGCTGAGGCGAAAGCGGCCTTTAACTTAGAGAAGGCCTCTTTGGCGGCTGGCGACCATAGTCTGGGGTTTCCATGCTTACTGGTGAGGGCCACAATTGGGGCTACCAACGTAGAGAAGTGAGGAATGAACTGCCTGTAGTAGTTCACGAACCCCAAGAAACACTTTATGGCCCGAAGGCAAACGGGTCGAGGCCACTGCAAGATGGCGGACAGCTTAGCCGGGTCCATCTGCAACCCTTTGTCTGATATAATATATCCCAGGAACGGAAGGCTGGTCTGGTGGAAGAGACACTTCTCCAGTTTGTCATAGAGGTGGTTGTCGCGCAGACGTCCCAGAACCTGCCGCACGTGGGACTGGTGGGACTCCGGATCGGGCGAGAAGACCAGAATATCATCCAGATAGACTACTATGCAAGTATACAGGAGATCCCTGAAAATATCGTTGACGAATTCTTGAAAAACCACGGGAGCATTGCACAGGCCAAAGGGCATCACCAGGTACTCGAAGTGACCATCCTGCGTGTTGAAAGCCGTCTTCCATTTGTCACCTTCCGAATGAGATTGTAGGCCCCTCGCAATTCCAACTTGGAAAAGATTCTGGCCCCTCGGAGATGGTCAAAGAGTTCAGTAATTAATGGTGATGGATACCGTTTTTTTATGGTGATCTTATTGAGTCCATTGTAGTCGATGCATGGACGTAGAGACCCATCCTTCTTTTCCACAAAGAAGGAACCGGCAACTGCAGGTGAGGTAGATTTGCATATGAAGCCTTTACGTAGATTCTCCTTAACGTAGGCTGACATAGCCTGAGTCTCTGGTAGGGACAGAGGGTATACCCTACCCCGGGGAGGACTAGACCCGGGCAGTAGGTCAATAGGGCAGTCATATGGACGATGAGGAGGAAGAGTCTCCGCTTGCTTCTCTGAAAATACGTTCTGGAAGTCCTGATACTGCACTGGCATACCCGGAAGAGATTTGGGAGAGAGCCATGGAGGAGTGGGGCGCACCGGGCGAGGTGCCACTAAGCAGCGAGACTGGCAGTCATGACCCCAATGCAGAACTTCGCCCGTCTTTCAGTCAAGCATAGGGGCGTGACGTTTCAGCCACGGAAGCCCCAGAAGAACGGGGTAGCATGAAGAGTGCGATCCTCTCTTTATGCAAAGCTCCCACTTGCAGCGACACTGGTTCCGTCCGAAAGTGGATTGAGTAGTTCGCCGCTGACAGACGAGATGACCAGGGGTTGGTCTAAGCGGACCACCGGGAGGGTAGCATCAATAAAATTCTTGGCTGATCCCGAGTCCCGGAATGCAGCCACTTGGAACGAACTTCCAGAATCGGTAGAGATCTGAACCGGGAAAAGGTGAGGGCAAAAAAAGGGATTGCTCACACCTATGGACCCCTCTTCCACCAAGGGAAAAAACCAAAGGGGGCGGGGCCCTTTCCCCGGACGTTGGTTTACAACTAAAAGCCCCCGCGGAAAAATTTTTAGGGCTTTCCCAGTAAAAACCCGGGTTTCCCTTTTGAGGTTTTTGCCCGCTCTTTGCGGAGTTAGGTTGAGCCCTGCCCACCTCATTTCCCTTTTTCGCGTTCCGGCCTTGGAAAGGAAAGGGGGGCTTTTTGGAATACTGGGCGAGGCGGGGTAGGCGGCGTGCCCGGGTTTAACTCACGTTCCCCGGAAAAAAGCTCCTCCCATCTTCCGAGAAAACCCTTTTTTTGATCAAAAACCAATGGCCAAGGGTCAGCTCACCAAAAAAAGACGGTGGTTTTCCCCGGGTTGGGGGTGGGCATCCTTTTTATCTGGGCTGGGGAGAACCCTTTTTTAACTTTGGGACAATGTTTTGGAAACCAATTTTTCCCCCATCCCCTGAAATATCGCTGTCTTATATTGGCATTTTAATTTTGATGTGTGGGGAACTACCCAAACCTCAAACCATCCCCCTGGAAAAAATTGCTGTTTATATTGTGCATTTGAAATTTTAAGTTTTTGGGGAACTACAATTCCTCCGGCCCCCTCCCTCTGAAAAAAATCTGGTGTCTTATATTGTGCATTTTGATTTTTTGGGATTTAGGTTTAACCCACAATCCTTAACCATCCCTCCCGAAATTTCTGGGCTTTTATTTTGCAATTTTAATTGGTATGTGTGTGAAAATACAAACCTTTAGAAACCCCCTGAAAAAATCGCTGTCTTATTTGTGCATTTTTAATTATTTATGTTTAACGGGGCGGATTCCCAAGGGCGGGGTTCCCTAATGACCCCTTTTTTTTATTCATCCCATTTTGAACCCAAAACTTTTCATAGAAGTCTGTTTTCTGAAGGCCATTTGTTACTCCAACCATTTAAAAACACCTGAGTTCCCCAGGGTGGAAAAGGGGGAAAGGAAACCAGGGCCCGAGCCACTATAAAATTTTTTTAGCTGAGGGCAATCCCGACCTCGGGGCAATCGTTGGGATCTTTTATTTGTTTCAAAGATTTTTTTAAAAAGCTAATTTGAAAAAGTAGGTTTTTAAGTGATCTTTAAAAAATTAAAGACCGAAAAGGGACCGAAGGGGCAAAAAGGGGCCCCGGAGGAAGGCTTTTTGTTTAGTACCTATTTTTAAGTTTTAAAAACCCATTCACCAAGCCACTTTAAAGCAAACTACCCTTGCAGCCATTCCCCCTTTTACTTTACCCCTCCGGGCACACCCCCTGACAAATTTTAACCAAAAACACGCCAAAATCCCCCCTCACCCATGAAAAACAACCCACACCCCTGTTTCCCCCTTTTTTTAAACCCCCCAAAAAGCCTGCTTGCCCTAGTGCTGCACCAAAAGCCGCTCATTTCTCATCAAATCCATCTGCGTCGCTTTTCATTTTTCCCCGGTTTTTCGCTTTCAGGTGACACTTCTTCCCAACCCCGGCCCTCCCTTTCCCTTTTCTGCTCATCCCCCCCCCCTCCTTCCAAAAAAACCCTGAAACCTGCTCGCTATTCGCTGTACGTCTTTCCCTTGCCCCTTTTAAATGTGCCCCGTGGGAAAGCCCGATCTGTTTTCAACAAAAAAAACCCGCTGGTTTATGACCTGTTTTTTTCTTTAAAATCCCCAACCTGCCGGGGCCCCCCAGAAACCCTGGCTCCCCGCACTCTGAACCCCCGCTTCCCTTTGGCTCCCCCAAACCCATGGGGGGGCCTACACTTCCCACACCCCAGACCCGGGGAAAAAAGGGCCCGGGTGGGAGGAGTCGGCTTTCCCTTCCCCTCTCCACACTGCACTTACCAGGTCATTCCCCCCGCAACCCCCCCTCCCCCTTTTTCCCCTCTTTTGAATTCCACACCATTTGGGCTTTTTTCGGCCCTTTTCCCCTCAGAGTCGCATTTGTGTACAGACCCCCCCGGGTCACCCCCCACCCCAATTTTTTGGAAAATTTTTTCTGCCTGGCTCCCCTAATTTTCCCCTTTTTCTGAAAGCCCACTCCATCATTTGGGGGATTTTCAACATCCCCCCTTGATGGGCCCCCAAAGTCCCTTCCCGCCTCTCAGGGTTTCTTTCACTGGGCCTTTCTCTTTTGGCCCCCTTTGCAGTTTAAATGACTCTCCCCCCCAAAGATGGGAAACCCCTTTGACTGGTCTTCCCGGGCGTCTCTTTATCAATTTCTAAAACCCCACCCAAATTTTCCTTATCTCTCCCCCTGATTCATAACCCTTTTCTCTTTTTTTAAAACAAATTTTCAGCCTTTTCTGGCACCCTGCCCTTTTACCCCCTTCAAAAATCCGCTTTCCCTTAAAACAACCCGGAACTCATAGCCACCATAACCCGTCCTTTAAATGCCCCCCAATCTCCTCCCCTCTGTTTCCTTTACCCGGCTGTCAAACATTACAACCCAAACTCCTCACAACCACCCTTTGGGCATTTGGCAAACCAAATAAAAACCCCCGTACCCCAAATCCAAAAAACCCGGCAGCCTTGGGACACACCTCAGCTTGGTTTAATTTGCAACGATTCTCCCGGGTGGGGGCGTTTTGTGGAGAAAGTCGAAGCACCTTTTCAGACTTTTTCCACTACAAAATTTATTTCTCAAAAGGGCTTAAAAAAAACGCCCCCCCACAGCGCCAAACAAAAAAAATTGCACCCCCCCCAAACTCAACCTACAAACAACCCCAAAAAGCCTGTTTGACACCTTCCCCTCCCTTTTTCACCTAAAGCTCCCGGCCCCGGTCTCTGACCTCTGTGCTGGGGACCTGGCCCAATCACTTCAAAGAAAAAAAATTGACAGTTTCCGGCAAAAACCCTCTTATCAAAAAACCCCAAGCAGAACCCATCCCGTCCCTCCCCCACCATCCTCTATTTGTTCTCACTCTTTTTACCCCAAAACCCGAAGAAGAAAATTCCAGGCCCCTTCCTTTTTTTTGTCCCGCTCGCCCCCCCACCCGCCCCTAAACGAAAACCCCTTTCCCCCCACCCTTTTTCCCGTCTATTTCTCCAGGGTTCCCCTTTTCACCTTACTGCAATCTGTAACCTCTCTCTTCCCCTGGGGTCTTTCCCTTTCCCCTTTAAACAGGCTACTATAAAAACCCAAATAAAAAAACCCTCCCCGGACCCATCCTTGTCCGCCAACTAAAAGACCATTTTCAACCTTCCCCCCCTTTCTCTAAGCCCGGAACGCCGGTCTACTCTCGCCTAATCCGCTATCTCCTTTTGCTAAATCCTTCTGGATCCTCTACAATCAGGTTTTCCCCTCTTTAACTCCACAAAACGCCTAGTTTAAAAAAATCTCTAACGATCCCACATGCTAAAAACTTTTGGGCAAAAATTTGTTGTTTTTTCTTCTGGATCTCCTGGGAGCATTTGACACCCGTTGATCACCATCTTCTCCCACATTTTCTCACATTTTGGCCCTCCAGGACCCCTGCTCTCGCTTGGTTCCTTTTTCCACCTCTCTGACCGCTTCTTCGTGTCCCATTTGCAGGTTTTTACTTTTCCCCTTTTCCCCTTCCCCTTGCCGTTTGGGGGGCCCTCAGGGGGCAGTTCTTGGGCCCCCCCCTCTTCCAACCCATACAGGCCCCCCTTGGGCCAAAACCCTCATTGATTTTTGGGTTCCAGTACCCTCTACGTTTATGACACCAATTATACACCCTTCCCCCAGAAACCCCAAATCCTGCCCTTCCAAAAAAACCCAGTTTCTGCTGTCCCCTGTTTTTGAAAAATCATGTCCCCCTCTCTAACTCCAACTAAACCTTTACCAAAAACCCAAAATTTCTGGTTTTTTCCCCCATCGGGTAACCAACCCCCCCTCTGCTATTTCTCTCTCAGTGGTGGGGGGTCACCAAAACACCTAGGGAGCAGGCCCCAATTTTCTTTTGGGGTTTTTCTAGACCTGATCTGGGCCTTCAAACCCCCTATATCCCAAACCCTTTTTCCCGCCCTGTCACTTTTCCCCCCAAGAACAACTCCAAATCCGTCCCCTTTTTTCATTTTTGGAAAAACTCAAAATCTCTTTTTTTGGGTCTTAAATTTTTTCTGTCTTGACTACGTAACTCCTTTTCTTATCGGTTCCCCTCTGTAAAAAAACTCCCCTCTCCAATCTATCCTAAGTCAGCAGCCAGGCTTGTTTTTTCTCCCAGCCGTAAACGATGCCCCTTTCCCTGTGCCAGTTTACTGCATTTTGGGTTTCCCATCCATTTCAGAAAACAGCTTTAAATAATCACTCTCACTCATAAACTCCCCAACAGTGCTGCACCCCCATACTTTCTCCTCCCCCATCTCTTTTAAAACCACCCTGCCCCCCTCTTTTCCCCCTCAGTTTACGGCCCATAAAAACTAAAGACCTAAATTTCTTTCCAAAAACCCTCCCATGCCCGTTTTTTAAAAGTTTTTGGGCACGTGCTGCACCCATTCTCTGGGAACTTCCTACCACTTTCCATCAGGCAAAATCCCGGGCCTTCGCATTTTTAAAGAGTGTCCTAAAACCCCCATCTTTCGGGGCGGGGCCTCCCAAAAAACCACTAATTTTTAAACCCCACCTTCTATCACACACTTTTTTGTCACTCCCTAAACTAGGGCACTCACAGGGCATTTATCTGTATATAATTTTACAGTCATGGGGGCGGGGGTTCCCCAAAATTTTTTTATGAAAACCCTCCCCATATATTTTAAAAGCTTTGGCTGGGCCATTGAAAATTTTAGCATTTCTCCCCTTTTTTTCCCCCAGGCCCCCATTAGATTGAAAACTCTTGCGAGCGGGGCCCCCACACATTGTGCTCACCTGTAAAATAAACTTTCACTGTGTAATGTCTGCTTTTTTTCTGTTTAATTTTAAACCCCCTACATTGTAAAATGCTGCGAAAAATGTTTTGGGGCTAATAAATAAAATTATTATTATAGTGCCTTTCGTCTTCCGGCCCAATTCCCCGGGAACCAGAGTGTGGAAATGCACCCGGGATAGTCACCCCACGGAGGAGTTTTCCCTTTCTGCAGGTTCAAAACGTTGGGGCTTTAGCTGAAGACGCGCAGGAAAGGGGGCCCGAAAAACACTTTTTTGGGAAACCCGAAGGAAAGGGACCGGATAAGCCCTTTACGGGGTCGCCTTGGGTTTCCCCCAAATGGGTCCCCCCAGGCCCGGGCTTTCTAGAAGAAGGCTCCACGAAGGCCTTTAGACCTTTCTGATGGAAATGCCGGCCATAAAATTCCACATGGAGGAAACATTGGGTGATGAAGCCCTGCAGGGGTTTTGGGTCCCCATTTATTTTTTCGTCCCGGGATAGACAAGCGGGCCCTTGGGGGGGCGGACATAAAATGGAGCTGGGTGCCAAAGGAGGCTGCCACAGCAACCGGGCGTTGCTTTCTGGGGAGGGGGAAAAAACTTTCTGCTCATATTCGTCAGTGGGTTTAAATTTTTTTTGGTTTTTCTGTGCGATCTGTTAGATGCTGGGGCCCCGATGGTGGTGATGTCCCGCGACCCCTTGGGAGAGGCACCTTGGCGGGATCCAAAGGCCGAATCAAAAAATGTTTAGGTTCGGCTTTTCCCCGGGGGCCAAAACCCAGGATGGGATCCTCTGAACCAAAATGCAAACGATGGTATTTGCCACACCAGGGGAAAAGCAGAATCTAAGTAGGTCCAGTTTTTTACCAGGATCACGCCCCAAAGCGGGAAAGGACTTTCTGCGGCGGGATTACTTTCCAGGGCCCCAAACCCCCGACGGGTTGCTTGCGGGGGCCGGCCGAGGTGTTTGCGGGTACAAAATCGTTTTTGGGGGCTCGTTGTCGGGGAAAAGGCGGGAAAGGGCCGGACAGGCGTCAAAAGTTTGTGGTTGAGGGACGGATGCACAAGGTACGGTACACAGAACAAACGCTTCCTCTCTAGGCATAGTGTGTTCACTATCGAGGTGTCCCTATAATTAGAAATATGATCTTTGTAGAGGGAAAACCCCTTTTAAGTACTTTCTGTAAGTTCACTTCAAAGTAATCATTGCACATGCAGGGATTAATAGGAAATCTGGTGATTAATTCTAGATTCATTTCCAAGTAAAGTTGTCTTCTGCTAGATCTTTGGGGCCCTGATATATTTGGGGCACATTCTATAGTATTCTGGTGAGCCAGTTCTAACTGGATTTTTTTTAGTGTAGAAAACGGCCGGAGGTTTGAAAGTGTCGTGTGTGGGTTCCTAACTCTGGGGTGCGGTATGCCTTGCATAGCATATCTGTGGTGCATTTTTCATGCATAATTGACACATTCAAAGGTACTGTGTCTGCCACAGAATGCTGGTGCTTTGGCATATGATTTTTCATACATCTATAGCACAGGGCTCAATGCACACCAGACATACATGTTGGCTTTAGAGTCTTTTTTTCCTTAATTTGAGGAACATAATATTTACTAACGCCTTCTCACCCCGAGCACAAATGAATAACGGTAATAAAAAAGGATGTGCTCATCACACATTAGTTGATAGACAAGGTCATGGTGAATGACAGTGATTAATAGGAAAGGACAAACAGGGCAAAACTTATTTGAAATCGTTTGCATTATAAGACACAGAAGGAATATGTATTTGTAAAGAATTAAAAAATCTTTGCCCAATAAAGGGATGTTGCTAGAATATAGCATCACTTACTGATTGTAGGGTTTAAGCTGCCCTTACCACTGCTGCATCCACATAGATCCTTAGAATAAAAGGGTCACAGCACTAGTTAAACCAATGCAGCTCCTCTACTGATTCTCCCTGCCAAGCTAATGGATACATGCTGGGAAGGGATCTCCTTGAATTGACTGAAGTTGTATTGATTGAGTGCCACACTGCAAAAAAAAAAATTGGTGAAGGCAATTTTAACCAGGGGTTCCAGAAGTAGAAACGCCACCAAACATAATGGTATAACCTATCCTACTGATGTGTCTATTTAAGAAAATATTTTCAGGAAATCTAAAGAATAAGTCATAACTACAGGAAACTCATTCATTGGGAGACTTTTTTATTAAAGTTTTTTTTTAAACTAGCTTAATGCAATGTAAGCCACAATACACAGTTCTAAATTTTCCAACAGATGAAATACTGCCATAGATGTTTAACATTCACCTTAATATGGAAATTTTATTGTTCTACAATACTCTAAACTCATATACTTGTTGTATATTGTGAATGAACTTTAACTTAGCTCTTGGGGGTGGGGTTTGGTTCTCTTTGCAGAAAACCAGATGGTGTTGGGAGTCATTCAGGCATTGCTACCTGGGAAAAAGTATGCAAATTAGCTTTAAATATCAATGTCTGACCCATTAAATATTCTATAAATATGACTAGGTATATGAGCTAGACCATGGGTGACTTTAACTTGGCTAATATCCTAGTTTCAAGGCTCTTTAATGGGTCTGACATTGACCCATATGTAGCTCTTATAGGTGGCAGCGCTATGTTGTAAAAAAAAAAGTAACATAGAGATGAAATACTGCACATCAACACTTTGTCTAAGATTTCTGAAAAAGACCATTTACAAATGTTTCAAAAAAGCTAGTTCATTATAAATGGCATGTTATTTATTAGAAAATCTTGCCCTGTACAGGATTGCTGTAGAAGAATGATTTCTTCGGAGACTATGCTAAATCAGTCTATATCCTGAAATGGGGTTATAGAAAAGAAAGTACAGCTGTCTCGATAATATCATACAAAACTTACATTTTATAAATAAATGCAGTAAAAGTAGTTTATTTCCACAACCTATGGTCTAGAAATGACTGCTAACCCAGAATGTGGCAAAATAGTGGTGAAAACAAGGTAGCGGAAAGTAGGTAGCGAACAGAACCATTTTTAACGATAAATAAAAGTGAAAACCACGTGAACGATAGAGGCAAGACAATGTGACTTGTATGGGGCACCTGGAGAAAATCCCAGTCCTGAATAGGTACATAACTTTTGTTTTTGAGTAGGGAGAACTCACCCCTTTGAATGTACTACATTATTAACAAACATGTGGGGAATCAGCTCTTGAGTCATACAGTGTGACAGGTGTGGAGGCTGAATAAACAAAAGGCCCTTTTGTCCCAGGTGTCAAAACCCAGCACCATAATGATGGGTGGATCTTGTTATGGAGCCTTCTCTATTTTTATGCTTGTCACTGAATATTGATGTATAGAGGCCAACAGGTATAGTGGTCCCTCTGGGCTACTAACAGATTTTACTAAGTGCTAACTCGGGAGCACAGTTTAAAGATTGTGCACCCATTACCCAACAGTAAATCCCAAGGTTCTATCACTAGAATAATCTCCGTTAGCAACATTTGGCACATAGATGAAGAGTAGGCAGCAGAATGTAGTACCAAGGTGGCAGACAGATACTGATCTCAGTCAATGCAAAGGTGGAGACAGGCAGAGTACGGTCACCATCAGTAGTCAGGCAATAGTCAGGACAGGCACCAGACTGACTGACAGAGTCATGTATACAAGTCAGTTAAGTAACAGGAGAAGCAGACACCAAATGGACCTTAATGCTCAGGCTGAGAGCACTGTGGACTGGGTGCTTCCAAAGGCTGGAGCGCATTATTATTGGCTTAAAGGAGTTGTCTCACCATGCCGTTTCACAGAGCCAAAGGCAACTTCAAACTTATATTTCCTGATCAGGCTGTAGCTGAATCTACAGTTGTGATTGACATATCACTAGTTGAGCATGTTACAGTGACATGAGTGCAGTGGGTTCATAATATGTAGTGCACAAGGCTACAGAGCTCTAGCTGGTTAAAATTTATAATCATTGTGGTGAGAAAACCCTATTAAGGGCTCATCCCACGATGGTATTTAAGTCAAATTCAAAGATTCTGACTTAAATTTCATGTAAAACGAAAGTAAAACAAAAGGAAATTTAACAGGCACAAACAACTTTCACTAAAGCACACCAATAACTGGCAAGATGTGCTGGAGGACGTGAGGCAATCTAGGGTTCAGCATCTAGTGGTTACAAACAGGGGGTGGGCTGGCCCTTTAAATTGTGAAGAGCTGACACACGTGTCATAGGGAACAGGTATGTGTGTGCCAATACAACACAGCAAGCGGGAGCGGGAAGAGGTGAGTGATGGCTGGCCCGGGACACGTAGACACAAGTCCATCCACGATGGTAGCACGCACTGTGACACATAGTATGGCATGTAATCTCTGTAGTGCCAGACTATCAGATCTTTAGTTATGGTATTTCATCACATTCCTGATGAGGTTCCTTACTCTCCAGCATTTAGGAATTTTATTTCACTTTCCAGTCTTACTAAGCAAATATTAGTTAAATTTAAAAACGTGAAGTAGCACATGATGCATTACATCAGCAAGGTTTGGTTTCCTGGAGACACTGAATGACTCAGAAATGGGCTGGTATCCTGGGTCAGAGAGGAAAAAAAGTTATGTTGCAAGACTGAACAATAAGCAAATTCCTATGTCTGCCTTTACTTCTGGGTTTTGAATTATAGATTTTGGAGTAGTGTTGAGCGATTGCGTTTGGGTATCGAGAAAAGATCGATAGTTGATAGTCGGGCCCCTACGATAAGGGGTTTTTTGAAAGTTAGGCGATTTTGCGCGAGACCATTAAATCTATGGGAGGAAAACAACCCTTTTTATTACCAAACAAGGCTGAGAAGCTGAAATTAAATCCACAACAGTCAAAGGATATGTTTTACATCTTAGGGGAAAACACTTAGGGTTTTAAAAGTCACAGA